>JAODAL010008861.1:0-114538 GCA_025379985.1 Phyllomedusa bahiana | reverse complement strand
AAAAAATCCGATCTGGCGGGGTGGCAGTTCTTTGCTAAGACAATGGAGGAGCGAATTGGGTATATGTAAAATTTGTAAGCGGGGAAAGGAAAGCATGGCAGGGAGCTAACGTTGGCACCCGGCCTGCGTCAACACATGCAGCTTTCACATCCGGTGGCCTGGGAGAAAACGTGGCTCAGATGTGGTGGTTCCATCCTGCCGCCGCAGCAAACGCAGCAGCAGCAGCGCCCAGTGGCACGCATGCCATTGCAGCCAGTCAAGGCTCCACCCCCTCTGCAGAAGGGAGCTGTTTCTCTTTGACATCATCTCCCGGTCCAGATGCTCCTGCTCCTCGCTACTATGGCGCCAGCAGTCGTTCAGCGAGGCGATTGCAAGAGACAACAGTATGCGTCCAACCATCCTAAGGTGCAGCAGCTGACCGTGCTCCTGTCCAAGTTGTTGGTATTCAGTCCCTCCTTTCCAAATTGGTGGACTCTGCACCATTCAGAAACTATGGCTTGTGCCGAGCCGAGATGGAGAGTTCCAAGCCGTAATTTTTTTTCCAAAAGGCGTACCAGCACTTCATAAATATGTAGAACAGAAGGTGGGTCATTTTCTTGAGCTTTTTGGGTTTTTGTTCCAAGGTGCACGGCAGCGGGACGTCTTGGAGCTGTAACAAACGGTCAGGGCCAGTAACATGTCCTTTCGGCCCACTGGGTGAATGTGCTTCCTGCCCAGGCACACCAACAACTTGGACAGGAGACGCCGCTTTTCCTCCACGTTGTCAAACTGCTGCACCTCCCGCCAATGTCCGCCTCCTCCTCCTCCACCATCACCACCATCTCAGCCTCCCAAAGTACTGCTCCATCAAAAACCACATGTGTAGGGCACAGCGGTGGTCACGCAGTTTTACACCTGCTTTTGCCTCGGCGAACGAAGTCACCCAGGGAGGAACTGCTCCGGGTATCCCGAAAAGAAATCGATTGTGTGGCTTTCTCCGCGCCAACTGCAAATCGGAACCATGGTAAACGGACAATGGGAGGAACATGGTGTCCGCGCTGCACTGAGGAGGGATGGTCCATGCGCCCTGCATGGCGCAGTGTTCAATCTGGTTGTGAAAAGGTTCCTAAAGTTTTCCCAACGATTTCAGAACATTCTGAAAATGGCCAGGAAACTGTGCATGCACTTTATCCCTTCGTACAAAGCCGGGAACACCCTCCTCGAGTTGCAGCGGCCAGAACGGCCTCCCCCAAAAACCCACTCTGATATTGCGATGTTCCACCGCTGGATTCCCAGCCTGCACATGTTGGACCGCTGTATGAACAGGAAAGGCCATTAACGATTTTTTGATGATCCAGGCGGGACAGAAGTACTCCCCTGTGTAACTTTGATGTCACCCAATGGCAGCTCATGCGTGACACTGCCGTTTGTTGAGGCCATTCGAGGAGGCGACGTTATTTGTCAGTCGCCAGGACTACGGATGAAAAAACGTCATCCACTGCTTCATGTCCTGGAACAGATCTGAAAAATCTGTCTGGGCAGGGGACTGGAGACCGTGGCGACTACATTCGTGGCCACATGAGTTCGGTGGGGGACTGAAATGGAGGAGGAGGAGGAGGACATTGGAGCAGAAGCATTGTCTGGTGAAATGAGTGGATTTTCTACCCAGGTGACAAGAGAGGAGGGCAGGAGCAGCTGGAGGAGGTGGATGGAGATGAGGAAGACGAGGCAGATGACCCCCAAGCACCGTGGCAGTATACAGTGGAAATGGAGGCAGGGAGCCCCTCGGAGTCACTTGTGCAGATGGCCCGCAGCATGCTTATTTGCCTGGCTTAGTGACAGCCGAATAGTCAGCATCGGCAGAGGGATGACTTCTGGCTCTCCACCCTATTGGACCCTCGCTACCGGTCCAAAATGGGAGCCTTTTTCCCAGCTATTGAGAGGGAAGACAAACTTTAAATACTATAGGGAAATCCTCCGTAATTTAGTTGGCCGCTGCCTATGTGCGGCATCATCCCTCCCCTGAAGGTCTGACCGGGGGGTTCTCAGCGCTCACGTACTACTGCCGTGGCTGCTGGGGGATGGTGGGGGGGTAGGAGCAGTACCAGCTCCATTCAGTAGTAAACTAAATCTGGAGTCACTGATGAGCAGCTTCCTTCACCCGCCTAGTGAGGAGGGCAGTCGCCAGCAGCAGCAGCAGGAACCCGGAGCAGTCCCTGAACCAACAGGTTGTGGCCTACTTGGACAGCACTCTGCCCCCTAGTTAGAAGATCGCTGGATACTGGGCAGCCAAAAATGGATGTGGGGGCCGCAAATTGCCGGTTTGCAGTGGAGAAGCTGTCCTGCCCGGCAGGTAGTGTGGCATCAGAGGGGTGTTTAGTGCGGCGGGGGCCTCGTTACCCCAAGGAGAACCGCTTGTCCACGGGAAATGTGGAATGACTGACCTTTGTCAAGATGAATCAGGCATGGATCGGCCGGATTTCCACAACCAATGCCTTAGGCGTCAGTTTGGGTTCAAACTACCTGCCTCAGCCACTATTTGATGCCGCACCGCCTGATGCACACCAATTGCTGCCAGTTTCTCCATCTGCCTACCACCATCTTTACCAGGGATGGTATTGCCACCCCCTCAACACTCTGTTATTGTGCCACTCTATGACCCCATGCTGCTGTGCTGTTGCTGTTGCCTGACATCCACACTGTGTCAAATTTTGCCACTCTCTGACCTCATGCTGTTGCTCCTGCCGCCGTCACCTCAAATCTTGTCATTGTGCCACTCTGTGGCCTACTCCTTTTTTTGTCACCTCCAGAATTTGTCATTGTGCCACTTTCTGACCTCATGCTGCTGCTGTGGCTGCTGCCGTGTCCTCAACACTGTGTCATTGTGCCACTGCCTGACCTCATGCTGCTGCCGCCGTGACCTCCAGCTCCCCAGTCCATTGTGGGCCCATTCTGTGGCTTCCTCCTATTTGCCACCTCCAGAATGTCATTGTGCCACTGCCTGACCTCATGCTGCTGCCGCCGTGACCTCCGCTCTCAGTCATTGTGCCATTCTGTGGCTTCCTCCTGTTTTGCCACCTCCAGAATGTCATTGTGCCACTGCCTGACCTCATGCTGCTGTGGCTGCCGCCGTCACCTCCACACTCTGTCACTAATGTTGCCACCTGAGCTCTCAGCTTGTTTTTTTTCCAGCTTTCGCTGGCATGACTTTATCAGGCTACATTCCCGCTTGAGTTTTTTGGTCAGTTTTGCCCTCTTAAGTGCCCAGGGAATTTTATAGTGAAGCGATTCTAAGAGCGGCGGCAGTCATCATACTAAAACACAACATTGTATGAAGACCAAACCAAGCTCCCTCTGCATATTTAAGCATGGCACAACGTTCTACAGCACCCTGCAGGCTCTGTGCAGCCTGGAAATAGCTGTTTTTTAATGTGATTCGTGCCGAAGTAATTCGGAACGAAGTTATTTTTTGCCGAGAAATTCGGCGAAGTGAACGAAACGAATTTCGGGAAATTCGCCCATCTCTATACATAATATAAATGGTACAGTCAATGGAACCACCTTGTCCTACAAACAATAAGTCCTCATATGTCTATGTGGAAGGTAAAAAATAAAAAGTTAAGGCTTTTGGGAGGCAGGGAGGCAAACAATAAAGGGGACGGCTGACAGATTAAGGGTACATCTGTTCTCTGTTCTCTCTGTCAACATGGTTTTATTCTATCTGGTTACCATTGCTCTAGCTGGACAAAATAGCATGGTCAATGAATTGCAGTATATGGCCAGTAAAAAGGTAAACCTAAGAATAATAGCGAATATTTACATGCTATACAATCTGCTAATGAGTTATACTTTGTTTAAACTTTCCAAACAAATTAGACACTTTAATTCTCACAATAACATTTTACTGAACTTATCAGCATGGCCTAGGAGACCATGTATATGTATAGGTGAAAAAAAAAAAGATTAATGCACAGAAAACAAAAGGTATTTGTAATTGTTCCTCTATCAAAATGAGCTGAAGTCGGTAATGGGGTACCACAGTTCTGTGTTGGCAGCAAGGGCAGATAAAATTTTATGTTGACAGATGTAAATTAATGCACCCAGGTCACAACAATAGTACTACTAAATAAACATAACATGAAATAATTTTAAGGATGACAGAGCTGGACTTTGGTATACATAAGCAACTAAGCAGCGGAGCAACAATACTCAATGTCTAGCAGTAGCTGCAAAGGTAAATAAGGCTTAAGGTTGCACAAATAACAAGAGACATACCAAGCAATCCAAATGTAATATTTCCTTTCTTTTGTAAGATCACTAATCAAATATGGGATTCAGTTTTGGCCTTTATGTTGTGAAAATGATATAGTAGAGCTTGTAAGAGTTCATCAGTATCCCTATTTCAAACATTTATGACATATCCAAAGGGATGTCCTCACCTGCAATATGTAGAGAAATCTAGAAATAATAGGTTTCATTTTGCTGCAGCATCACAATAGGGGAAGTGAAGCACTACATGGTGTCTGCTCAAATCAGTGGTCAAGGCAGAACAGGACAGGTCCTCCACAGTAAGAGATGCTCCTTTAACCACTCTCCATTAGAGATGGGCGAATTGATTCTAATGAAGTGGAATTCGTTTAGAATTTCAGGGAAACTTCAATTCTGAACGAAGTCGAAGTTTGGGGTAATTCGCGGGAACGAAGTGTGTTTTTAATTGATAAAATGGCTGGGAGCACATGGTGTTACATGGGGTAAAGACATCTGGGAGGAAGAAGGGCATAGCCTGCATGACATGTGCAGAGATGAAGCCAATCAGAGACCGGCAGGATTCTGTGACGTCACCGCACGATATAAGTCCGGGCGCGACGCTGGGAGCTCATATCGCTCTCACTGTACTGAGTAGGGAAGGTGCTGCCACGGCTGCTTATGATATCTCATACTAAAAAACTCACTTTTATACAGAGATTTTCGGGGGGTGTCACAGCTTGTCTCAGAGACTGCTTCTCTTACGTTCTAATTTTGATTTTGTGGGGTATTGGAACTGAAGTCCAGTGTGCATCAAATGCAGCTGCATATACATTTTAATGCTATCTGCTCAGTTCTTCAGCACATTGAATATCCAAGGGTTATCTAGGCCTGTTCCTGTTGTATTCATTTAAAGAAACAGCGATTTTACAATCCAAATACCATTTCATTTTTGGTTGCTCATTTCTTTTGTGCAATTTAGATCCAGGGGTTAATTAAGCGTTGTTCTGCTGTTGTGGTCACTAAAAGAAACGTTCTTTTTCACCGGCAAAAAAGAAATTTTGCCTGTAGCATAATTCATAACCGAAGGTTAATTAACAGTTTTTCTGTTGTTCTGTAACGTAAAATCCACGACATTTTAACATGCTACAAAGCTGGTAATTGTTGGCAGAATATTTCTTTTGCGCAATTTACATCCACGGGTTAATTAAGTGTTGTTCTGCTGTTGTGGTCACTAAAAGAAACGTTCTTTTTCACCGCCAAAGAAGAAATTTTGCCTGTAGCATAATTCATATCCGAAGGTTAATTAAGCCTGTTTGTGCTTTTATATTCAGTAAAATACACAGTTTTTTTTAAACGGCACATACAAGTAAATTTTTCCTGCCCATTTGTGGAGCGCAATTTATATCCAAGGGTTACCCAAGCTTGTTAGTGGGTTCATTTGGAGTCAAATACAGGGTGTGTATTTATCATATACAGATGTCTTCATCAAACAGTGTCTGTATATTTTAGAACAAACAGTATGTCAGACAGAGAGGGGGTAGGCTCTTCACCTGCGAGTGGCAGTGGCACAAACATTCCTGGAGCAGGCCCAGGTCGCAGCACAGCAAGGGGACGTCGCAGCAGGGGTCACTCGGTGAGGCCAGAACTGCCGCTGTCATCTAGCGGCCGTGTGCTGACCAGCAACCCAAGGGTTCTTGATTGGTTGACTAGGTCATCCATTTCCACCCAGATGACATCTGACAACCCCAGCCAAGAGTCGGTGGGAATGTCAGACACATCCCTTAGTTGGCATGGCCCGGAAGCGGGTCAGCGGCCCTCACCTGACCTCAACCCGCCTCTGTCCCATCCGGTTCCCTCAGCCAGAGATCTACTATGTGGTCTGGGCTCAGCGCCACTATATAGCGTGGATGAACAATTTGAGAAGGGCAGTCAGCAGCTACTTGGCAGCGAAGAAATGGGGCCAATATCCCCTGCTTCTTGCAGTATGTGGAGAGTGGCATGGGAGGTCAAGACCGGTGATGAGGACAGCAGTGACGATGAAACAATAATTGATGATGATGCAGCCGACCGCACTTGGGAGCCGGGAGAAGGGCTTCATCATCGTCAGGAGAAGAGGGCGTCAGCTTGCTCGTCAGGCAGCGGCGCAGCCAGCAAGTGGGTTGTGTGGCCGTAAGTCAGCAGGGTAGCAGCTGTGTTTGGTCGTGAGCCATGCGGCGACGGGGTATCAAACTTTCTTCACAGGTCCATGAAAGTAGCGGCACAGGGGCTCAGCGAGGCAGCGGCGGCAGTAGTCACTCAGTGCGGAGCATTGGCGGTAAAATCAGATACTCGGCGGTGTGGCAGTTCTTTGCTAAGACACCGGAGGAGCCGAATATGGGTATATGTAGAATCTGTGGGCAGAAAGTGAAGCGTGGCCAGGGAGCTAATGTTGGCACCACGGCCCTGCGTCAACACATGCAGCGTCACCATCCGGTGGCCTGGGAGAAACGTGGCTCAGATGTGATGGTCCATCCTTCCGCCGCAGCAGCAGCAGTGCCCAGTGGCACGCATGCCATTGCAGCCAGTCAAGGCTCCACCACCTCTGCAGAAGGGAGCTGTTTCTCTTTGCCATTATCTCCCGGTCCAGATGCACCTGCTCCTCGCTACTCATGGCGCCAGCAGTCGTTCAGCGACGCCATTGCAAAGGGACAATAGTATGTGTCCAACCATCCTAAGGTGCAGAAGCTGACCGTGCTCCTGTCCAAGTTGTTGGTACTGCAGTCCCTCCCTTTCCAAATGGTGGACGCTGCACCGTTCAGAGAACTTATGGCTTGTGCCGAGCCGAGATGGAAAGTTTCAGCCGTAATTTCTTTTCCAAAATGGCAGTACCAGCACTTCATAAATATGTAGAACAGAAGGTGGGCCAGTCCTTGAGCTTATCGGTTTGTTCCAAGGTGCATGGCAGTGCGGACGTCTGGAGCTGTAACTACGGTCAGGGCCAGTACATGTCCTTTACGGCCCACTGGGTGAATGTGCTTCCTGCCCAGGCACACCAACAGCTTGGACAGGAGACGCCGCTTTCTCCTCCACGTTGTCAAACTGCGGCTCCTGCGCCAATGTCCGCCTCCTCCTCTTCCACCACCACCACCACCATCTCAGCCTCCAAAAGTACTGCTCCATCATACCACATGTGTAGGGCACAGCGGTGTCACGCAGTTCTACACCTGGCTTGCCTCGGCGAACAAAGTCACACAGGGGAGGAACTGCTCCGCGTCATGCAGCAAGAAATCGATGTGTGGCTTTCTCCGCGCCAACTGCAAATCGGAACCATGGTGACAGACAATGGGAGTAACATGGTGTCTGCGCTGCACCGAGGAGGGATGGTCCATGCGCCCTGCATGGCGCACGTGTTCAATCTGGTTGTGAAAAGGTTCCTGAAGTCTTCCACCGATCTTCAGAGCAAGCACCGTGGCAGTATACAGTGCAGATGGAGGCAGGGAGCCCCTCGGAGTCACTTGTGCAGATAGCCCGCAGCATGCTGATTTGCCTGGCTAGCGACAGCCGAATAGTCACCATCCGGCAGAGGGATGACTTCTGGCTCTTCACCCTATTGGACCCTCGCTACCGGTCCAAAATGGGAGACTTTTTTCCAGCTGCTGAGAGGGAGGACAAACTCAAATACTATAGGGAAATCCTCCGTAGTCCGTTGGCCGCTGCCTATGTGCGGCATCGTCGCTCCTCTGACAGGTCTGACCGGGGGGTTCTTCAGCGCTCACGTACTACTGCCGCGGCTGCTGGGGGAAGGTGGCGGGGTAGGAGCAGTACCAGCTCCATCAGCAGCAACCTAAGTCTGGAGTCACTGATGAGCAGCTTCCTTCACCCGCCTAGTGAGGAGGGCAGTCGCCAGCAGCAGCAGCAGCAGGACCTGGAGCAGAACCTGAACCAACAGGTGGTGGCCTACTTGTACAGCACTCTGCCACCCCAGTTAGAAGATCTGCTGGACTACTGGGCAGCCAAACTGGATGTGTGGACGCAACTTGCCGAGTTTGTAGTGGAGAAGCTGTCCTGCCCTGCCAATAGTGTGGCATCAGAGCGGGTGTTCAGTGCGGCGAGGGCCATAGTTACGCCAAGGAGAACCCGCTTGTCCACGGGAAATGTGGAACGACTGACCTTTGTCAAGATGAATCAGGCGTGGATCGGCCAGGATTTCCACATACCAATGCCTTAGGCGTCAGACTACATCAGCCATGACGCCTCACCCAAACTGTGAGAAATGAGTCTGGGTTCAAACTACCTGCCTCAGCCACTATTCTGATGCCGCCACCCGCCTGATGCCACACATCTGCTGACAGTTTCTACATCTGCCTACCACCATCTTTACCAGGGACTGGTATTGCCACCCACCTCCACACTCTGTCATTGTGCCACTCTATGACCTCATGCTGTTGCTGCCGTGACCTCCACTCTCTGTCATTGTGCCACTCTGTGGCCTACTACTGTTTTGCCACCTCCAGAATTTGTCATTGTGCCACTGCCTGACCTCATGCTGCTGCTGTGGCTGCCGCCGTCACCTCCACACTCTGTCACTGATGTTGCCACCTGAGCCCTCAGCTTGTGTTTTTCTAGCTTTCGCTGGCATGACTTTATCAGGCTACATTCCCCATTGAGTTTTTTGGTCAGTTTTGCCCTCTTAAGTGCCCATGGAATTTTATAGTGAAGCAGTCAAGTGCGTGTAATACTAACACACAACATTGTATGAAGACCAAACCAAGCTCCCTCTGCATATTTAAGCAAGGCACAACGTTCTACAGGCTCTGCAGGCTATGTGCAGCCTGGAAATAGCTGTTTTTTAACGCGATTCGTCCCGAAGCAATTCGGACCGAAACAAATTTTGACGGGAAATTCGGCGAAGTCACCGAATCGAATTTTTGAGAACTTCGCCCATCT
The DNA here is from genome assembly GCA_025379985.1 of Phyllomedusa bahiana. Taxonomy (NCBI): domain Eukaryota; kingdom Metazoa; phylum Chordata; class Amphibia; order Anura; family Hylidae; genus Phyllomedusa; species Phyllomedusa bahiana. The sequence continues at coordinate 105,385 of JAODAL010008861.1, read as the reverse complement.
CTACTCTCCATTCTGGCCATTAGGATACAAGAAAATGGGTTTTCTAAACAACTCCTTTAATGATGAAATGTCTAATCTAGGGATCAATTCTGATGCCTATATTTGGAGTCAGACAGGATTGCTTATTCTCATTTAAATTAAATCTCTGTATCAATATTACATGGTAATTGGTTCGACTAGATTAACCTATGTCTTTTTTTCATCTGTGTTATACTATAAATCCCTGCTTTCTGGACCTCTATGACTACGGCATGGAGTGAAGGATTAGAATATCATTGCTGCTTGCTTTCATATACCACACCTATCAACTGGTTCTGTTACTTCAATGGAGCTGAGCTGGAATGCTAGACACAACCCACGGATAAGTGTAACAGAGCTTCTGGAAGAAGGCCACCTATTGAGTTGTAAGTTTTCAGCTTGAGGAAAGACGACTTAGGCTATGTCTACACTGCACAAAAAACGTCATTTTTTTCAGCGTTTTTTATTTTCTAAAAAAAAAACGACTGTGAAGAGCTCCCATAGACTTCTAATGTAAAAACGTCCTGCTGTCTACACTGAGCTTCTTTTTTCTGCTTGTTTTTTTTTACTGGTCGTCTTTTGCAACATTTTCTAAAAAACGCCAGAGCAGGGCAGAAAATTTACTACAGGAGTCTATGGAAAGCGCCAGACGCCTTTTGCCTCGTTTTCGCTGCGTTTTTTGCCGCGATTTTTGCAATGAAAACCCTTCCAGAGACCCAAGTCCCATCTATAGTGGGCGTTAATCAAGGTTATATCTTATCAAATTTGCATACAAGTGTCTGATGTGTCCTTTTTTGTACCTTTTGTAATAAAATGATCATGTTTTGGTCGCTAATGATTTTTGCACAATTCATATTTTTTACGCTAAAAATAAGTTTTTTACGGATTTTGGCATCAGAATACGTTTTTCTTACGGATTTTGGTGCTAAAATCCTTTTCTTAACATATTTTGGCGCTAACAAAGTTATCTCGCTAAGAATACCTTTTTTATTACGGATTTTGGTGCCAGAATCCGTTTTTTTTAATGGATTTTGGTGTTAAAATCCTTTTCTTATCATATTTTGGCGCTAATAAAGTTATCTCGCCTCTGATGCTAAAAAATACGTTTATTTACGGATTTTGGCGCTAAAATCCTTTTCTTAAATTTATTAGCGCCAAAATATGTTAAGAAAAGTATTTTAACACCAAAATCCATAAAAAACGGATTCTTGCACCAAAACCTGTAAAAAAAATTGTATTTTTGGCGTCCAAAGCGACTTTATTAGCATCAAAATATGTTAATAAAAACATTTTAGCGCCAAAATCCATAAAAAATGGATTCTTGCGCCAAAACGTGTTAAAAAACTTATTTTTAGCATCAGAAGCGACATAACTTTATTAGTGCCAAAATCCATATTTTTATGGATTTTGGCACCAAAATCCGTAAAAGAATGGACTATAGGGCCAAAATCCGTAAAAAAAAACGTATTTTTGGCGTCAAACGCGAGATAGCTTTATTAGCGTCAAAATCCGTAAAAATACAGATCTTAGCACCATGTTAAAATATGGACTTTAGGGCCAAAATCCATTAAAAAACCCCGTATTTTTGGCGACAAACACGAGATAATTTTGTTAGCGCCAAAATCTGCAAAGATGCAGATCTTAGCACCAAATCCGTAAAAAAATTGACTTTAGGGCCAAAATCCGTAAAAATTTTTATTTTTGGCGACAAAAGCGAGATAACTTTATTAGCGGCAAAATCCGTAAAAATGCAGATCTCAGCACCAAAATCCGTAAAAAAAGGACTTTAGGGCCAAAATCTGTACAAAAACGTATTTTTGGCGACAAACGCAAAATAACTTTATTAGTGCCAAAATCCGTAAACTAACTACATGATGACATATAAATGCAAAGAAGTGCTTTATTTACCCTTTTACAGGGTGGAGTTACATCCAATAGCTTAATGTATGCAGACATAAAAAACAGGCTTGAAGACAAGCAAAATCGCGTGTAAAAAACACGCCACAAAACACAAATCGCAGCAAAAAACAGCCGTTTTTTCAGCTGCTTTTGACAGGCAGTGGACAGAAAACTACGTTTCATGAACGTTTTTAGTAATTCGTTTTCAGGTCGTTTTTTGTCCACTGCAGTGTAGACACAGACTTAAGGGCAAGTTAATTATCTGTATAAATATGTGAAAAGACAGTCTTCTGATCTGTTACACCTAGGGGGCATCCTCCATGTCTAGCGGAATGAAGGTTTTACTACCATCATAAATGAGGATTCTTTATTATAAGAGTAGTGAGGAAATTGTGGGGGATTCATTAAACAAGTTCCAGAAGAGCTTTGATGCCTTTCTTGAAAAATATGATTTTACAGGGTATGGGCATTGAATTGAGGAGATGGGGCATTGATCCAAAGACAAATTCTACTATATTATGAATCAGAAAGGAATTATTCCTCTACTATTAGGAAATTGGCATACACCTCATAGGAGATTTGTCCTTCCTCTGGATCAAAACTGTAGAGTTATAGGTTAGACTCAATGGACTCTGTAATTAGCCTTCTCTACTACGTTACTATATTGCTATTAACAAAACAAATCAAACCAATGCAAGGATGAGGTAACATACAATGTTTGCAAAAGCTACTTGTGTGACTGAAAAATGAACGCTTAGCTGAATGTAAAGTTCATAGGTATTTTTTCAGAAAACTATAGAATTAAATTACAGTCTATAGTTCTTTTGAATGGGAAGTGGGTGGAGTTGCAGTAAAGTGGTACGAGGACATTCTGCCAGCCAAAGAGTATATGGGTTTTGATATTTTGCTTTGTATATTAAAATTCATGCATCCATGTTCTAATATGATCCATTTTACTTTATATAAAGTTGTTTAGTAGGTTCCTTTTATATAAAGGAAGTATTTGTATTTGTTAAACATAAAATTTTAACAGGACTATGACAGTATGCTGTAAGAAAAAGTATTACTTGTAAGTGTGAATGTTCTTGAAATTCCCTTACATTTGTATGAGAATGTTTCATCAAGCTAGGATGTTTAACCATGAAATAAACATTGTTATGTCTCAGATCTGTGATTTATATATTTTCTATGATATATAAAAGCTATATGACAATCATCTAAGTGCTCTGGTTACATAATTTCAGAGGTTGAACTTATAAAGATGGTTATAACATTTTGTTGGTAACAGATAATTTTTAACACTTGAAGTCTTTGATGTCTGAGATCAGCAGGGAACACAGATCACTAAGCATGCTCACCCTAACACATTCTCCCACCAAAAATCAACCGTATGCTCTGTTGTCAAAAGATATATTGTTTCTATACCTTATTTTCTGGCAAAGATAATTAATTGACTTCATGTGTCAAGAGAGTCCTGCAAAACATTGCTAGCAATATGTTTTATACACAGTCATAGGCAGCATGATGACAACATTCTGTCATATTAGGAAGTTTAAAAAAAGGGGTTCCTAATGTAGAGGAGTAGAAGATATATTCATATAGACATAATTTGTACATTACCTTAAGCCTCCATGATAGCAATACCTAAGATGTGCATGCCTGTCACGTGTTGTTACAGGAAGCTGAAAAGTTTAAAGCCCCTCTTTATCCTTCTACCTTTGGTTATTTCCAAAGAACCTATCCAAGGACCACAAAGTTTTACTAAATTAATATTGGAAGATTTTAAGACAGATAAACAGTGGTAAATACAAATTCTCCTTTCTTTATTGTTTCCATGACAACAACACCTGAAAAAATACCCGAGAATGCTGTTAGCGAGGGAAAAGAACGAAAAATAATAATTTCTTAGAAATCTGAAAATGGAAATACTTTCCTCAGGCAAAATGACCAAACATACTTGAGGCAAACTTCTAGCAGAAGTGGTAGGAAGATCAACAGTAAGTGGCCGTAAAGCTGTCTGGGATAAACATACATCTGTCCTAAGATAAAATGTAAAGGAAATGTCATGAAGGCAGAATGGATGGACCATGGGGTCTTTTTGTGATGCCAATCTTCCATGTTTCATTTTAACAATATAGTATAGTATAGGTGGATAGTAAGGTCATGGCACTAACATGAATGTAAAACATAGTATTGTACTATGTAGCATGAATCTGTCAGAATAGATACTTTTGCCATTACACTTTTAGAAATACAACAGAGTAACCTTTGAGATAGCACAAGGGGCAGTCTGTCCCTTGTAAACTGTCTTGGTCAGACAGAGTTGACAAGTCTACCTGGCACCATACATGTCCGGCCCTCTAATTGTGCAGTGGAAGACAGGTGTAATGTGCATTCTGGCTCCTGCTGAAACAGCTGGAAAAGAAGTTAACTCCAATCAAGGCCATTTAACCCTCTAAATGCAGTGGTCCATAGTGTCCATAGAATCTAGATGTTTTACATAAAAAGGGTGCTCCCTGTCACAGGTACAATAAAATACATAGCAATACAGAAATGCATCAAAATAATTAAAAAAAAGCTCAAAACCATTGATTTCCCAATACAGAAACATTTTCTTTTTTTTTTTACAAAATAAAGTTACACGTAGTAGTTATTGCTGCATCTGTAAAAATCCAACCTATATCATTATTGTAATACGATACTAACAATAAAAACCATGCCAGAATCATCTTATTTTTTTCCATCCAGATTCACAAACAAACATTGGTGAAAATGCTTATGTACCCAAACAAAGTACCAATGAAAACATTGACTTATTCTACAAATAAAAAGCTTACACAGCAATATAGAAAAAAAAAGTTAAAAAAGTTGTGGCTCTTAGAATATATTGACATAAAAACATTATTTTTTAAACGGCAATAATAAGTTATGGTTTGAAGAGGAGCCTGTACAAAAAGAGGCGTGGCCTAAAAAGTGGGGGTGTGGTCTGTAAAAAGGGACGACTAAGTCAGGGACAACTCTGGGCAGAAAAAACTCAATGCCACTGAGAGTAACCTAAATCAAAAAGTTGAAACTCTAAATTTACAGGAGATTCTTCTCACAAAGGCCTTGGAGTTATTTCACCCAGGTTTGGGTACAAAATCTGATGTATTCCATGACAAAATTGCCAAGATTTTGCTTAAAATCCTCACCCCTTTAAATCTAATTGGAATCTGCATCACAGTTTATATGGTGCCGATTTTTCCACTGCGGATTCGTAAATCCATAACACATAAAAATCACTTATTGATGCAGTTTCCATGTGGATTCTGTATTGGGCAGACATGATGTGCGTTAGCTCTACTGAATAAAGTTAGTCCTCATCCAAAACCATGGGAAAACCCACCGCTACAAAGTGAAAATTCATGGTGGGGATCTAATGGTATCATCTTGGATTTCTGCACCAAATCCATGGTAGAGTTTGTAATGTGAGAACCTCTACCTCTTGGGGGTTTTTGCCTTCCTCTGGATCAACACTTTAACACTTTAGTAACACTTTAGCACAACAGGCTGAACTGGATGGACTTATGTCTTTTTTCGGCCTGACAAACTATGTAACTATGTAAGAAACACCTTAGTAACCTAAGGGATAATAATTTGTAAGATCTGCATAATAACATTTCTGCTCAGAGGCGGAATAGACAGAGAATGAATCACCCCAAATTTTTGTTTTATGAATTAAAACCAGATACAGTTACATATTTTGTTTTTCCAAGGCCCCATTCATATCACATTTATTGACACCATTTCTGGACATCTGCCAGAATACCATGAAAAATTATTCACGACAAGTAACACAGAGGAGCCATGATGAAGCCATAGAGATCTACAAGTCAAATATAGCGAATTGACCTATGTACACCCTCTTGATTGAATGTATACATATTGTGTGCATTTTGTGATTATATATACAGTTTAAACCAGATGTTTACATACACTTTATAAAATGACACATAGGCATGTTTTTCTCACTATCTGATATGAAATCAGAATAAACCTTATCCGTTTTAGGTCAATTAGGAACCAAAATTATTTATATTTGCCAAATGTCAGAATAATGAAAGAGAATTTTATAAGGCATTTTTGTTACTTTCTGCAAAGTTTAAATACATTTCATTAGTATTTGATAGCATTGCCCTTAAACTGTATGACTTGGGTCAAATGTTTTAGATATCCTTCCACAAGCTTCTCACAATAGTTGGTAGGAATTTTGGCCCATTCCTCTTCACAGAACTGGTGTAACTGAGTCATGTTTGAATGTTGCCTTGCTTGCAACTGCGTTTTCAGCTTTACCCATACATTTTCAATAGGATTGAGATCAGGGCTTTGTGATGGCCACTCCAAAACATTGACTTGGTTATCCTTAAGCCACTTTGTAACCAGTTTGACAGTATGCTTCGTGTCATTGTCAATTTCGAAGACCCATATTCATCCAAATTTTAACTTCCTGGCTGATGTCTTGAGATTTTGCTTCAGTATTGCCACATAATCTTCTTCCTCATGATGCCATCTATTTTGTGAAGTGCACCAGCTTCTCCTGCAGTAAATCAACCCCATAACAGGATACTTACACCCCTGTGTTTCACAGTTGGGATGGTGTTCTTAGGCTTCCAAGCTTCTAATTTTTTTCTCCAAACATAACTATGATCATTATGGCCAAACAGTTCAATTTTAGTTTCGTTGGATCACGACATGTATCCAAAAATGTAGATATTTGTTCCTGTGTGCATTTGCAAACATTAATCTGGTTTTTATATGTTTCTTTTGGAGGGATGACTTTTTCCTGGCAGAGTGATCTTACAGTCCATTTTGATACAATACTTGTTTTACTGTGGATAATGTAACAATCTTACCAGCTTCTGCCAGCATCTTCACAATGTCGTTTGCTTTTGTTCTTGGGTTGATATGCACATGTTGGACCAAAGCATATTCATCTCTGAGACACATAACCTATCTCCTTCCTGAGCGGTATCATGGCTGGACATACCCATCTTGTTTGTACTTGTGTATAATTGTTTGTACAGATTAACGAGGCACCTTCAGGTATCTGGAAATTGCACCCAACAATGATCCAGACTTTTGCAAGTCCACAATTCTCTTATTGATATCTTGGCTGATTTTCTTATGCTTTCCCATGATGTTACACACAGCGTTTCTGGTGTGAATTAAAATACATCCACAGGTTTGTCTCTAACTCCAAAGACATGACTTCATCATATAGGCTGTCCCAAATTGTTTAAAGGCATAGTAATCCTAGTGTATGTAAACTTTTGACTTTGCAGAAGGTGATAAAGATGCTTTAAAAAATTATCTCTCTTATTATTCTGGCATTTGGCAAATATAAATAATTTTGGTAATCCTAATTGACCTTAAACGGGTAAGGTTTATTCCGATTTCATGTCAGACAGTGAGGAAAGCATGCAGATGTGTCTTTCTGTATAGTGTACGTAAATTTCTGTTTTCAACTGTATGTTACTGTTTTTGGTATATAATTGAGCTGCTTTAACAGCAGTTAGAAATATGCTTCACTACAGCTACATAGAAATAGAAGCCTAGAATCAGGAGCTGACTCATTGACTTCTTTAGGAAGGTGTTCTTTGCATTCTGTGAAGGAAGGAAGTCATTTTGCAGGGTAGGGGAGAGGTGGAGCTGTGACCATAACCGATTTTGTTATTTACATATAAATTTCTCCTTTCATTGCAATTCGGCCTGTGATGATAATGAGGAGACTGCTAAGAAGTGAACCCTCAGAACTGGAAGTGTCACCCTATTCATAACTTTTATTATATTTAATGGCTAATGTGAAAACTGCAGCATTTCAGGATCTTTTTAAAAATAAGATAGCTATATGGAATTTTTTTTTAATTTTGATCTCTCCTGATAGGCTGCCAGCGCTGGGTGCTATAGCTACAGAACTGTTCCATCTCTCCTGATAGGCTGCCAGTGCTGGTGTCCTCAGCAGCTCGTGCCTGCAGGCTAGTAGTAGCCATTAAACACACCCCTGAATTCAAAAATGAAACAGCGAAAACAGGACTGAGGTAAGATCAATCAATGCAGCAAGACAACCCCTTTAAGTGTGACTACTATTGCTTTGCCCCCTTTACCTTTACCCCTCAGTTCTACTTCACTAGGAGCTCTACAAAAAATGCCTGCATTATGAAGTATTTATTAAAGTGGTTTTCCAGATTTTTCAAAAATGAAATACTAAAGTACTTCTGCCCGATATAATAAAAAAAAAAATACTATCCTCACTTTCTTCCTCACCTCCATGCCAGTACTGGCTCTCCCAGTCTTCTGTTTTCTTCCTCTCTTCTGCTAAACAAGACCACTAAACTGTTCACGTGCTGCTGGTTTACATCACTCTTTCAAAGTGAGGTGAGGAGGAAGAGAGAGAGTATAAGTTTGCTTATTTTATTGGACAGCAGTACTTTAGTAATTAAATTTTCAATAAACTAGACAGCCCCTTTGACCACTTTAGAATAGTCAGCTGTGACATATAGAGACATAAAATGAAGGTCTTATTCCCAGTGCAAAATCTTTAACACTGCCCTTACCTGTAGTGTCATTTATAGTACTGTTTTACTCACACGGGGCACAAAATTATTTTGGATCCCCCCAAAAAAGTTTCTTACACTCCAGTGCAGTGAATTTATATTTTGCATGGTCGGTCTTTGATACAGCAGGTGATCACCAGGAGCTGAAGAGGATTTCTCACTACAAAGATTAGCTTTCAACATGTGGGGACAAGTAATTGAATAATTTTTCTAACATTAGTCTTTTGATTTTTCGTTTCGTAAGGAAATAAGAGAAATTTTATCTTCTCTGAATGCACACAGGTTTTCCTGGTTATGTCCATGTCTCTGCTATCTGATTAGAGCAGGGAATGATGTCATCATGGAAGTCACTCCCTCACTTCAAGCAGAATAAATATATCTAACAAGTTTAGCTTCTGTTTACATTAGCTTCATAATTTGACATTAAGCCCCTTAAAAAAGTTACCACCCAACACGTGTTGGGTTTCTTGTCAATGCTATTATTTTTATTTATACTAGAGTGCCATTAATTCCACGGTGCTGTGCAATCTAAGGGGTTACAATACATTATGTAAGAATAAATCACCAACAAATTGCTACAGAAGGAGAGAGGACACTGCTTGTGAGGGCTTACAATCTACAGTGGAGTAGGAAGGATACAAAAGGAAAGGGTCAATGATGATTGTGTTATGGTGCAGTGGCAGCAGGGTAATTGTAAATTGTAAAGAGATAGGTTTCCAGGTCACTTTTGATGTTTTTAAGGGTACAGGATAGTCTGATGTGTTGTGGTAGAGAGTTCCAGAGTATGTGGATGCATGAGAGAAAGCTTGGAAACTTGATTGCATGAAGGAAGGTATTTGGCAAAGAAGGCAGAGATGTATGGGGGGAAAGGTTACGGACAGTCTTGCATGCCATGGTCAGTAATTTAAAGTGAATTCACTAGGCGATGGGTAGCTAGTGAAGGGATAGGCAGAGGGGAGAGGCACAGGAGTAATAAGGAGAAAGGTGTAACAATGCTGGTAGAGTCTAAACAACTAGCAACACAAGAAAAAGACCAGCAGACGCATGAAAAGGCAATATGAAGCATATCACGAAATAAACTCACCATTACCATATATACTCGAGTATAAGCCGACCCGAGTATAAGCCGAGGCACCTACTTTCGCCCCAAAAAACGGGAAAACTTATTGACTCGAGTATTAGCCTAGGGTAAAAAATGCAGCGGTTACTGGTAAATTTAAAAAAAAAAATGGATACCAATAAAATTACATAGGCAGTTTACTGTCCCCCATAGGCAATTATAGGCAGATATATGGCCCTATATGCAGGTATAGGCAGGTATATGTCCCAAAAGGCACGTATATGGCCCCATAGGCATGTAATAGGCAGTTATATGTCCCCCATAAGCAGATTATTGGCAGGTATATGGCCCCATATGCAGTTAATAGGCTGGTACATGGCCCCATAGGCAGGTATAGGGCAGGCTGTAGGCAGGTATAGGGCAGGTATAGGGCCGGCTGTAGGCAGGTATAGGCAGCTGTAGGCAGGTATAGGGCCGGCTGTAGGCAGGTATAGGGCAGGTATAGGCAGCTGTAGGCAGGTATAGGCAGTTTAAAAAAATAAAAAAAACAATCACTTACCTGGCTCTCCGCTGCTTCGTCTCCCGGGCGTGCTCCTTGGGTCTTCTCGGCACAGGCGGTGACGTCATCAGGCCGCGCACGCAGCGTGATGACACACGCTGCCTGTGCCGGAAACTCCGGACAGCCGTGAGTCTGCGACTGCCCAGAGTCCACTGCGGAGCACGGAGCACTCGCTCTGTGCCCCGCAGTGGTATCCCTTCACCTATATGCGCTCCGGAGGAGTCGCATATAGGTGAATGGATCGTGGACAGTGCCCGGGCCAGCGCAGCGCAGCGCTCACTCGGCCTTCAGTTATATGCGCTCCCTGAGGAGCCGCATATAGCTGAAGCGTCCCTGTCGGCGCTCGGGCCATCGCAGCACCTGAGCGCCGACAGTGACTCGAGTATAAGCCGAGGGGAGATTTTTCAGCACATTTTTTGTCCTGAAAAACTCGGCTTATACTCGAGTATATATGGTAAATTATTTGGAAAATGGACAGTGGGTGGACGAAGACAGGTAAATGGTTTATTAGAGATACAATACAGGTACCCTCCAGGAACAGGAGAGTAATTGCGATAACTGTTCATAGTTAACTGTCCCTAACACTGTTCCCCAAAGTTTGCCTTATGATTATCCCTAACACCGGAACCTCTATCCTTGACATAACCATAACACCTTTTCCTGAAATATTTTCCTAACCTAATGATCTCAGGTGCACAAACCAGGTCAACTGACAAGCAAGGATCATGAACAGCTGCTTTGCAACCACTCCACACCAACACACAGAAGAAGACAAACTCCTACTGACCTAATAAGCAGGAGAGCACAAAAAGGCATAAGAGTTCCTGCCACTCATAACAAGAGGTGGATCAACTTGCTAGAAAAGTTCAAGATAGACAGAAAGAAAGCAAAGGTGTTAGATGAAGGCCACAGAGAGGGATGTCGTAATAATGTAGGTGGGAAATGATGAGGAAAGGAACCAGCATTTTTGTGGAGTCAAACTCAATAAAGGGGCGGATTCAGGGATTTTTTTTTTTTAGGTGGAGGCTATAAGGCCTCGTTCACACGGCTTATTTTGCCACGGATTGGTGCCGTACTGCGCGCCGGATTTGTGCTTCAGTACGGCGCCAATCCATCGGAGTCATTACGGTAATCCACTGCTCTCATAGAGAACAGTGGATTCCGTCGCTCCTCCCCGCTCGGCGAATCCGCCGCGGGGGGAGAAAGTGACATGCACATTATTTACGGCGCGTACGCGCCGTAAACAATGCATTGTCTATGGGGCCGGGAGCGGCGCCCCCGCCGCGCTCCAGCCCCGCCCCCGTCCCGCCCCTTATTCACGGCGGATTTGTGAGCTCAATACGGCTCACAAATCCGTCGGGAATAAGCCGTGTGAACACGGCTAAGGGTTTGGATGTGTAGTTAGAAGGACAGTGCAGAGTCAAAGGATATTTCAAGCCAACAGACTTGTCGGAAAAAAGCATGTAGCCATCGACAGAGGTTGATTTAGATGTTGGTTGGTGTTTGAGAAAGACAAGGAACTACGTTTTCTCCATTTCGAGTTGTTAAAATCAGGAGGAGAAGGAGGAGGATATGGATGAAAGACACAACAGGATCCTGGAAAGCAGAGAGTTAACATGAAGATGTAAATTTGAGTGTCATCAGCATTCAAGTGATACTGGGAACCATATGATGCTATTAATTCACCCAGGTCAAGGGTCAAGGATATGGATAGAGAAGAGTAGAGGGCCCAGCACTCACCCCTGAGCGACATCAACAGAGAGTAAGACTTTTCTTGTTGCCCATAGCAACCAATCAGAGCTCCCCTTTCATTTTTTCAGAGCTCTATATAAAATTAAAGGGGAACGCTGATTGGTTGCTATGGGCAACAAGAAAAGTCTTACACCAATGTAGAAAGCAGCCCCTTATTGTTAAAGATTTCTGCTGAGTATACCTAGCACAGTTCGAAACACGGGGTCTCCAATCCCATACGTCATTTAAGCAAATATAGTGGTAGAGGAAGGGGAGGAGCTATCCCCGAAACGTCCGCGAGGCTACCTGCTCGGCTCGGTTGTCGGAGTCTCCCTGCTCACACGCACAGTGAGCGGCGCCATGGACTGAATTGAACGGCGTTCATAGCCGCAACTACACGCTGAGTATACTTTTGCTTACTGTATTATGGACATTCTGTGAAGTTACAGATTACTGTCTTTCGTTTTATGGAAATCTATTAAAAGGAATATATTTTATGATATTGCCGGTTCTACCACTATATTTGCTTAAAAGTCTTACACCAAGACAGTTTTCAGACATGTCCCCCTATATATTTGGTTGGTGAGGCATGGGAAGATCAAGGAAAGAGCCAAGTCGATAATGCCAAGAGTAAAGAGAATTTGTAGCAGTAGGGAACGGTCAACTGTATCAAAGGCAGATGACAGATCTAGGAGAAGCACAAAGTAATAGTGTGAGGCTTTTGCAGTTATTAAGTAATTTGTAACTTTGGTTAGGGAAGTTTTGGTAGAGGTAGGTTTGGAAAACAGATTTCATCGAGTCAAGAGTCTCCCTAAAGAGATACCTCACCCTTTTTGAGCCACGCTCAGTGCCTCTCACTGATGAAACGCAACACCCTGAAACAGCTGTATGCAGATGAACAAAACTGGTATGGCTTGATTCCTTTTCACATTGCAAGGCTCAGTGAGTTAGATGTGACTTAAGGATTGCTACATCCAATAGATGACGCTGGAGAGTCCAGCTCTCTTTCCATAAACCTTCTGGAAAATTTAAATACCAGTGTAGTATAAAAGGTAATAAATCTCCACACACCGACATGGTGCTTCTCCCTAGTGAGATACCTCACCCCTTTTGATAATTTATTGGAAGCTAAAATATCCTCCATATGTATCACACAAAAATTCTTCTATATCTGTATTAAGGAGACCTTTCGGCATTCCATCCCTATAAGGTCTAAAGGAGTTAAACAGCGAATTCAACCTTACATGAAAAAATATGAATAGTTGCCTATGTATACTGTTTATGTGCAATCACAGAAAAATGGGACATTATTTACTTAAAATCACTTAAAAGTGCAAAATACTTATGTAAGCTTTATCTATGCACAATTCTAATGCTAATCATCCACTGTCCTCATGATTAATAGGTCTGTAAGAGGTTGTTTACCAGTATTCTGCACTTGGTGGACTCCACTATAAGGTAATGAGGCTTCTCCACCTACTGGTGTGAACTGGCTTTTGACCTATTTTTGGGTTAGTCAGATATGAAAATGTAGTACTAGGCAGACACTCCCCTCATAAATGGTAGGTGTATTCATGGTGGTCTCATCATTATTTTGCACCTATTAAACTTCTATGTTGCACTTGGGCTTTTTGCCTCCTGCTGGGAATGCATTTTTTTTCCACCTGTCTTAGTAGCAATAAGCATAGCTTTTTTCAGGGATATACTGTTTTTTATTTTCGCTGATGTATATATTGACATTTTATGCACAGTAGTTAATTTTGTAATTTCTACTATTGCCACTAGATGCCCCTAATGCTGCAGGAATGAGTAAGAAACGATGCAAAAGGCTTCTAAATAGTAGAAGGATAGTGTGTGACTAAATTTATATGGAGTGCACTGACTAGAAGGTTGAAGCACTGGGCCAAGCTAGGTGATAAAAAGACAATCTCTAAGCCCTATGGACTTAAAATTGGAGGGAGACCTTAATAAGGCATATTGGCAGGAAACTACATCTGGATCAGACAACGGAGTCCTGGAACTATGCTAATACTGTTATATCTTTGTTAAAGTTGTGTAAGAAGGCAGGAGGAAAAATTATGGACCACGTGTATGTGTCACCGAGGTGGCTGGCCTCGGAGATGTAGGTCCTGGGATAAGTTGGGCCAGGAACGATATGTTACTGAGTTGGTTGATTTTACTGCATTCTGGGTCCAGAATTTAGGATTGAACAGAGAGCCTAGGTTGAAAAGGTCGCTCCCATACTCCAGCCTGGACCTTACAGGAATAATAAAAAAGGCAGCTTTGAGGTTTCCTCGGGGTTGTAGGCTATTACAGAAGGTTTATCCCCAATTTTGCCATGGTGAAAGCTCCCTTAACCAATCTCAGAAAATGCACAAAATTGTTCATAGCAAGTGGTCTCACGAGGATGAATGGACAGTTCAGGAACTTAACCCCTTACCGCCGCAGCCAGTTTTGACCTCCCTTACAGAGCCTCATTAAATGTGACATGTGTCACTTTATGTGATAATAACTTTTTGATACTTTTGTGATTCAGAGATTGTTTTCACATTATATGCTTTAGGGTAGTAAGAAATTTTGGTCCCTACAATCCTTGTTTATTTGTGAAAAAATATCAAAATATTATGAAAATTTTGAAAAATTTGCCATTTTCAAAGTTAAAAAATTTCTATGTGTAACACAAATAGTTATTCCACATAAAATAGTTTATAACTAGAATCTACCATATGTCTACAGTAGGTTGGCATCATTTTTTAAATGTTTTATTTTTTTAATGAAATTAGGGCGCTTAGAAATTTAGTACAAATTTTTCACATTTTCAAGAAAACTTGCAACATAGATTTTTTTAGTGACCAGTCCAGTTCTGATGTGGCTTTGAGGGGCATGTATGATCGATACCCCCATAAATGACTCCATCTAAGAAACTACACCCCTTAAAGTATTCAAAATGGCATTTAGGAAGTGTATTACCCCTTTAGGTGTTTCACAGAAATTAAAGCAAACCTTTTACAGCAGATTTACAATCTTTATCCATTATTCACTGGAACACGGTAAATGTGACCAGGGATATGCAACTCAACATGGATTCCCCCAGTTCTACCGTTTTTAGAGATATCTTACATATGACCCTAGTGCACTATTTGGCTCAACCACAAGCTTCAGAATAGAAGCACCTACTGGACTCTGGGGTCTCATTTTCATTACGATTTTATTTAGGCACCATTACAGGTTTGTGGACACCATAAGGTGCTAAAACTTAATAAACACCCCTAAAAAGACCCCACATTGGAAACTACACCCCCTACACACCTTAAGGAATGTATCCTTCAGTGTAATGAGTATATCAACCCCACAGGTCTTTCACAAATTTTTTTAGCGTTAGGCTGTGAAAAATTCTATTTTAGCTGAAAATGTTTCATTTTTACAAGGAATCCTGGAAAAAAAATTGTTATGTAATTCCTTCCAAGTTCAGCAGTACTTGATATGTGGGTGCAAACTGCTGTTTAGGTGCATGGCAAGGCATACAAGGTAAAGAGCACTATTTGGCTTTTGGAGCGCAGAATTTGGTGGGCACCATGTCGCATTTACAAAGCCTCCAAGCACCAGAACAAGTGAAACCTTCCAGAAGTCACCTCATCTTGGATCCAACATCCATCATGTATCTCATCTAGGGGTGTATTGTGCATTTTGGGTGCACAGGTGTTAAATTGTTTTTTTTTTAGCACTGGGCCATGACAATGGGTGATGGGAGGGGAACTCAGTTCTGCCATTGTTTTTTGGGCTTAATTTTTACAGCGTTCGCCATGCAGCATTAATAACAGGATAACTTTACTATTTGGGCAGTACAATTTTTCTGATGTATTACTTTTACACAATAGAAATGCATTCATAAAAAAAATTATGTTTTTATGTCATTATAATCTCATAGCCATAACGTTTTTATTTTTCTGCAAATGGAGATGATTCAGGGCTTGTTTTTTGCGGGATGAGTTGACATTTTTTATTGCTACCATTATTGGGTTCATGTGACTCTTTGATCGCTTTTTATCAAAGTTTTTGTGAGCTGTTTTGAACAAAATACAGCAATCCTTTTACCCAAAAGGGAATTTTGCATCACCATAGACTGAGAGCCAAAACTTTTTATTTATTTTTCTCTGTAGGGAGCAGTGTAGTAGCTTTTTTTTGTAGGATTAGTTGACATTTTATTGGTATAATTTTTTTGGGGGGGAAAAGCTTTTTCATCTGTTTTTGAAAGGCAAGGTGAAGAAAATACTGTAATAGTGGTTTTTGTTTTTGCTTTTAACAACGCTCACCATGCAATATAGGTGATAAGTTAGTTTTACTCTGTGGGTTCACACGATTACAGTGATACCTAATTTATATAGGTTTTTTTAAATGTTGAAGCACTTTAAAAAAAAGTGTTTTATTGTGTAAAACAATATTTATGCATCACTATCTTCTGACAGCCATAATGTTTTTTTGATCGCTTTTTATTCCATTTCATGTGCTGCGGGATGAACAAAAATTGCAATTTTGTGACTGTTTTTTTTTTTTGGTGTTCACCATGCAGATTAAATAACATAACAGATTTATAGGGTAGGTCGTTACCATGCGGCTATACAAAATATGCGTATGTTATTTTTTATCTTTTCTAAGGCATCTGGAAAGGGGAAAAGGGCGATGTACGTGTTTTTATTTTATTCTTTATGTTTGTGTTTTACTTTTTTTCACTTTTTTGTAGTTTTATAGTTTTGTTCTCACTTTTCCCCATAGGGGACTTGTACCAGTAATCTTCAGATCACTGTTGCAGTGGAGAGTAGTACACAGCAGTACTGCTGTGCGCTGCTCTCCATGGCAACTGTCAATCATGCCCTGTGGACATGGTCATGCATAGTGACATCACAGACAGCCCTAAAGCCTTTGTTAAACTTCTGGGCTAGCAGGAAACCCATCGGAAGCTGCGACTGCGCTGCTACTGCTCCAATGGGGACAGAGGGAGCTCCCTCCCTCTGTAGTTCCCTTAGCTGCCGCTTGATCGCAGCAGGTAAGGCATTATTCAAGTGAGTAAGTGAGCTCCAGCCATGGGTGATGCAGCACGCGGCCAGCTGTAATATACAGCTAGTCCCAAGTTGCGATTGTGCGGGCCCCGCTTGAGAGCCCAAATGATGTCCAGGACTTACCTGTACATCCATTTGTGGGAAGTGAGTCACGCTAGGACATACAGGTACGTGTAATGTTGGGAAGGGGTTAAACTAGCCCTGCAGAGGCAGCTAGTGTTGGTAATGCCTGATTTCTCCAGATAATTCATAGTCCAAACAGATGCATCAGATGTAGGTGCTGTCATGTCCCAGGAGATCAGTGCAGCAAAAAAAACCTGCTAATCCACTTGAGTATGAAGCTCAATTGAAAAGAACCACTCAATTGTAGAGAGAGCCTGGCCATAAAATGGGCATTGAACTCTCTAAGGCAGTGTTCCCCAACTCCAGTCATCAAGGCCCACCAACAGGTTATGTGGTTATTTATTAAGGATATACCACAAAATTCACAGCCAAAAATTAAAACACCAGTGCAATGCTGAGGAAAGCCAGAGAACATGACCTGTTGGTGGGCCTTGAGGACTGGCGCTGGGGACCCCTGCTCTAAGGTACTACCTGCAGGACTTTAATTTAACGGTACAGCACAGGCAACCAGCATGGCAATGACCAAACCTGGCTTTGAGCAGAGGGGAGGGGTATGTTAGAAGGCTGGAAAAAAAAATTGGATTGTGAGGATGATCCCAAGAGAAGTTTGTTCAATGATGATATGTTACTGAGTTGGTTACTGGATTCTGGGTCCAGGACTTAGGAGTGACCAGAAAGCCTGGGCAGGAAAAGTCACTCCTATACTCCAGCTCTGGCCTTACAAGCCAAATAAAAGGCAGCTGTAAGGTTTTGGAAGAGAGTTCTGAAGTTGAAGAAAGGACTGTGCCTGATACAGCTGTAGAAACCTCTTGCTGTACAATACACGGAGATTGGTGAGACCATTGTGTTTGTTTACGTTAACCTGAAGAAAGGACTTGTGCTAGGTTATTATGCTGAAGAAAGCTGTTTTTCTTTAAAGGAACCTATGTAAAAAATAAAAGCTGTTTTGTTTGCTACATCTACCTATGCCTGAACTTACATGAGATACTGCCATTGAGCTCAAACTCCATAGTTATTATACTTGAACATTTAAAAGATGTAGGCACTTTTTGTGAAAAATAACCGCTGAGATTTTGCGTGGCTCTTATGAGAATCGGAGGCACTAAGATTGTTGTGAAAAACTTCAGTATGCGTGCTTGCCTGAGTTACTTTGGTCTAGACTGCCATCTTTTAACTCCTTAAGCACCAGGACTGAAAAGGCCTTACTGACCAGCTAATTTTTATTTTAGTTTTTGTTTCTTAGTGTATGCTTTTGGGAGCATAGCTTGAGTTTACAAATAAATTTACTGCAAATTTTAAAAAAAGTTTTTTTTTTCATGTTTGAACATAATGTAAGCACAACAATATTTTTGTTTTACATTTTTTCCCCCGTTAACTATGCTACACCTTTTTTACACTTAATAATGTTTTAGCATATTACTTTATGCTAATACATTGCACCATGTGTCAGTATAACACAGGCTACAACTAGGGCAACACATAGGGTGCCCTGATAGCAGGCTTGCTATACATACAGCCTTGGGGCTACTCTAGGTGCCCTGGGCTAACTGTATAGCTATTCCACAGGCTCCATTATGTCACCCGGCATCCCAGTGACCCGATGAAGCATGGGAATCCCCTTTGATTATGCCGCCATCACAGACAGCGACAATTAAAGGGTTCAACTCTGGGGATCGAAGGCTTCCTAGGGTCCCTGAAGTTTAGAGACTGCTCTAGGAAGAGAGCTGTTAACTACAACTCAGTTTCTGTCTGCAGCAATGTCTTTTGGCGTCGCTTCAGACAGATGACCTGCACCGCCTGCTGTCATAAGTTGGTGGACAGCTGTTAAGTGGTTCAAGGAAAATCTAGTGATGATCCAAAAACCCCATACTACAGGGGAACAGGAAGACTTCGAAGGTGAGAAAATAGGTAGGGGCTAGTGATGAGCGATTGTGTCAACTAACGTTATCGAGTCGATAGTCGATATCGGCAATTATCATGACTATGGGAGAGGAACAACACCTTCATTCTTACACCCAAACAGGGCTGGAGAAGCTGGAATTAACATCCACAATAGGAATGAGCGATTATAATTGACAAAGTTGAAATCGGCACGGTTTTTAGGTTGAACGTAAATTTCCGATCACGTGATATTTTAGGTGAGAATCTGCACATAATCTACAGTCATGGCCAAAAGTTTTGAGAATGATACAAATGTTAATTTTTACAAAGTCTACTGCATCAGGTTTTATAATGGCAATTTGCATATACTCCAGAATGTTATTGTTACAGCAGACTGAGAGAGGTGGTCTGCCAGAGAGGGGATCAGGCCACGTGTTGTAGGTGAATGGCGTCGCGACGGGGGAAAGACAGAGCCCACACAGGTGTTGAACTCAGCAGAAACTCCCAAAGAATGGAGGGGCTGAACCTCCTTTATTTAAACCCTTTGCAACGGGATGTAACCACCAAGGAATATGTTTGGGTTTTAACATTCATTTCAAGGGGTTTTTGATGAGTTCATAGAATCAACGAAGCAAGTGTTACACGCGAGTATCTTATCTTATCTAAACATAAGCCTTCTAGCTAGCGTAGTTTCACGTGAGTCAGCTAGAATGACAAGCAGCCAGGCGCCATCTTCTTGTTTGTGTCATCCAGAAATTATAAACACATATAAATATGATCTTCTCATCCGGGGGTCTTGCAATGGCATCCTGGGGAGACCGGCGATTCCCTTATCATTTCCCTCCTCTTGTTTCAATTTCTGGGGGCACACCGAGGATTCTTCTTCTTGTAACAGGAGTCTTTGCGTGGTTCCATTGTAAGCTGCTTTGTGTGTTTCATCTATCTAGCTGTTTGCTTGAGCAAGTGGAAATGACCCCTTAGACAGCATATATAATCCTTTGGTTCCCAACCACAGCAGTCCCCCCTCGAGACTTTGGTCTCACTTTAATCTCTCCCTAAGGGCCCTGACACCACCGGGCAAAGCTGCGTACCCGGTGTAGCAGGTTGAGCGGGTAATGAACCCACTGGACCACTGCCAGGCTTACTCCAAGGGGGCGTAACCAAGCGGCCACCAGCCTCTTCCACATTGCCTCTGATGGTGAGGATGATTGTTGACTAGCGACCACCAGGTGCTACCTCAGAGCAGTCCCTGGCACTGGCAGCTGACCAAACAGGCCAGAAGTGCCAGTGCCAGGCACCAACCGGGGGCAAAGATATCCCTATCACAACTACTATAGGTTTAAGCAGGCTAGAAAGCATATTGTTAAGCCAGGTCCCTATTGAACCCATCCAAGAGAAAGGATTCCATCCCTCCTTAGATATATCCTTGCTTTTTGCTGCAACTCTCCCTTACTTTGTTCATGTGTGCCTCTTTTGGGTCATGTGAGTCCTCAACCCATGTACAGCACTCCTCACCTATGACCGCACAAGTTCCCGCCTTCTATTGCTTTTGAGATAATCCAAAGGCCATTCTATTCTGGAGGGCCATTTTCCCTTAACCTGGGCTAATTCTTCTTTAAAGGGGCATGGATGGAACTTGTGGGTCTCATTAACAATTCCATCCCAATGATGCTGGCATACTTATTTAACTTGTTTGCAAATTCTATTCCCAAACCTGTCCAGGCTGGGAACACATCCAAGCTTTATCTGCTGTTGTGAATGTTCCCGCTTCATCCTAATTTCCTCATGTTGAGTGAATGAGATGTTTGTGCGTGTTCTGATAGCAGGTACAACTCTTCCATGGTGCAATTTCCCATGCTCCCTTTGGGGGAGCCATGAAATAAGCCCTGTTACCACAAATGTAATAAAAGTCCCTGCTTTAAAACCTTTGGAATCATTCTACCGTGGCGTCCTACCCACTGCTGGAACCATATCATGTTTATCATAAAAACCGGGTTAGCAGCTCCATTGGTCATCCTCTGTCAGTCCCAGACAGGCACAATCAGGGGCAGAGGTGGTTTTCATAACTGGACAAAAACACAAGCTGTTACAACCGCCATCTGTTATGTCACAGGGGGCACCTCTGAATTCCATGTTAAATGCTAGAGTTGCATTTCTACAGTCGGGTCTCCCCCACGTGTACCTGTGGCAAACTGACCAGGCGACCTTTAATGTTAGCTATGTGATTCACATACATGGGCCCTAAACACATAGTTGGTGGGTAAGCTAAACCAGCAAATCCTAAGTATATTCCCTGGTCCGAGAGGGCATTGTGAGCAGTGTGGTCACGTCTATTCGGACATCATAGCTGTAGTCTGTGAGGTTCAGGTCATTCATCGATATTGGGACGCCAATCAGGGGGGATTCCTTTGTGGTTGGCCGGGATGTGGGAGCATATCCAGCAGTCAGAGGCATTCAGCTGTTTGGCAGTTTGCTGGTGCGGGAAAGCCAAAGGGAAATTTGGTTCCGCTTTAGTCCTTCCACCTGTGCTTGGAAGCATAAAAAACAAAAAAGAACAGGCAAACCAGTACATGCATTTTAGTATTAAGCTTCGTCCCAGTTACGGTTTTCACCAAGCAAATCAGTGTCTGTAGGGCTATCTCCCTGATTTCTGGCTGTTTGTCCTTAGCACCTTTTTGAAGTGACTGGCATGGACCCAGACTGGCCTCCATCCAACTTTACGGTGTGGGTGTGACCAATTTACCTGGTATGGGCCGTCAAACCTTGGCTCAAAGGTCCTTTTCCTTGCGTGCCTCTTCAGAACCCCCCAATCTCCTGGAACCAAAGGGTGTGAAACCTTAAAGAAAATTTGGATCGGGGTTTATAGAAGAGAAAACACGTGAATGCACCTTGGACAGGTGTTTCATGTAATCTACCAGGAAACGAAGTTAGGGTAGAGTAATCTGCCTGTTGTTTGGGGAAAATACAATCCTGTCTTTGGCGCAGAGCCAAATAAAATCTCAAAGGACTAAGTTTTTCCCGCCCCGTGGGGGGGTTTGCGGATGGCATACAGTACCACTGGTTAAAGCTTCTACCTGTTCATGGTTCCGTGTGTAGTCCAAATACTTCTGCAATTTTAAACTTAATTGGTCCCAAATTAACCTTTCATCTTCCCGCTACTTTGAGGGTGTACGGGGTGTGCAGGGCTTGTGTAATTCCCAGGGTCTTTAGTATGTGTCCCATTTTTTCTCCTGTGAAATGGGCACCTCTGTCTGATTTTTTATTACTCTGGGACTCCGTACCTGCAACGTATTTCTGATAGGATTTTCTTTGCTGTGTTTTTTGGCTGTGGCCGGGTAGTTACTGGCCAAGCCTCTGGCCACCCAGAGAACAGATCGATGGCTACAAGAACATACTCATATGTGCCCACCTTGGGTAGCTGTATGTAATCCAGCTGCACTCTTTGGAATGGATGCCAGGGTTATGTCTGGCACATGTCAGACAACCCTGAACATATTTATCAAAGAGGGTTTGAATTCCTGGGGCAAACCAATGTTTCAGCACTAGTGCGCTCATAGCCCCCTTTGACAGTGGGGGTCGGGGGAGCCATGTGCAAGATTAGCCATCATAGGGTACAAGCTCCGAGGCAAACAGGTTCTGCCATTTACCCCGCCAGAGTCCTCCTGCTTCTGCGGCCCCTGCCTCCATCCATACCTTTTTGTCTTGAGGCATTATCTGAGCTTGCAGTTCCTGCAAGAGAGACAGATCTGGTGTGGTAGGCAAGGCTAATGCCATGAGTGGCAGGTTTGCTGCTTGCTTAGCGACCTGGTCCGCCTGGGCGTTCCGCTTGGCCTGTGGGCTATCCTTCTTCTCATGGGCAGGTACTTTAATTATGGCTACCTCCTTGGGCAGCTCAAGAGCCTTTAAGAGGCTCTTTACTAATTCAGAATTCTTAATTGGTTTGCCCGAATGAAGTCAAATACCCCCTCGCTTTTCCAGTAAACGCCAAAATCATGTGTACCCCCCCGAAGGCGTAAACCCGGAATTTGTGTAACAATTAATTCTCAAATCCTTTACCCAAAGTACATGCGTCGTGAGTGCATGCAACTCAGTTTCCCGTGGCTGATGGGAAGGATGCGAGTGGCTTTTTGTACAACTACCTTGCCATCCTGGATTAAATGCATACCCGGTGACAAAGTGTCCTTGGTCCTCGTTCCACCATCTGGAGCCATCTACAAAATACTCAGCATCAGGGTTAGTTAGCGGTGTTTCAAAGACATTTGATAACCATCTTGTTTCTGCCCTCATCAGCTCACAACAGTCATGGTCTACACTTTGGTCAGTGTTGCCCACTTCATCTGATCCCCCCTCCTCTTCTAAATCCACTGGCAGTAGGGTGGCTGGATTTAGAATGGTGCAGCGTTTCAGGGTGTTGTGGGTTGGGGACCTGTGGAGTGTTGATGATAGTTACAGCATTTACTGCCCTTAAATCATGTACCATTTGTAGGCTGGGGGTGACCTTTCACAATCTGTTTCTTTTACACTGGGAATAGAGGTGTGTTAAAAGGGCTTTTGATGGGAAAATACACCCTTCTCCAAAAGGTCTTTCAATTCCTTTGCTATTGCCTCTTCCTGTGAAGTGTTTCAAAAGGGGACTGTCGTACACACGGTGGGTTGGGTGCCAGGTTTTAACTGCACTACTACCGGAGTTACTGGTAGCCTGCCAACATCTGCTTTGAGGGTTTCCCACAAATGTGATGGAAACCCCAGATAACCAATCTGGGTGCTCAGATTTGGATTGAGGGGTGGCAGGTAGTGCTGTCAGAGACTGAGGGCACACAAGGTCTCTCAGGCATAGGCGCTACCCCAATTTGGGGGCCCTTTCCCGAGGAGAAAAACTACAGATGCCCTCAATGCGCTCAAAATATCAGTCCCAAGTAAATTTATGGGACTATCTGGGCTCCACCAACACACGTGTAACGATAGACAAAGCATCATGAATATTTTAATTTGAACAGGTTTTGTTTAGTGGAAGTTTAACTGAAGTTCCCTCAACCCCTTGACAAAAAATGTAATTTGAAGAGATAAGCTCTTCAGTATGAATTTCTCTTGTATAAGAGTATGGGCTGCTTCCCATGTCCCCTAGAAAATCGATTTTAATTTCCCGTGGGCCTCACATGTAGATGTGATGATTAATTGTGGCCGGGGGGTGTTTTCAAAGGCTGGTGAACATTGAAGGGAACTCACAGGATTTTCCTACACTTCACTGAGAGGTCTGGGCAGTAGCCTGGCCTCTCTTGGGACATCTGGCTGAATAATGTCCCTTTTCTCCACAATTCCAGCATTCCATGTTGCTCTTGTCTGGTGGGGCCTGTGCATGTGGGGCCTTTGCCTTTTTTATCGCTGGAATCTGCTCCTTGGCCTGCAGGGTTGATGGATCATTTTCAGGCTTTTCTTAGTTTGTAATTCAAGCTCAGCTCCCTTAGCTATGGCCACTAGATCAGGGAACTGGCAGGTCCGCCAGTCTGGGCGGGCCTTCTTGACAGCGTCTTGTATGGGTTGCCTTTATCCGGACATGAATGTGTGTTTCAAAAGCTCCATGTCCTTATTGTCAGCTGCCTCATAACCCCTTTAAACAAGCCAGAGCTGTTCTAAAGCTATGGCATAGTCCCACTACTGTCTGGAGTCTTGGGGGCCTGTGTCATGAAATGTCAGTCTGGTTTTCCTGCTGTTCTTGTACCCAAGGTTTAATGGCATCTATAATTCTGTGCCAGACTGATCTGTGGTTTTGTCTAGAGGGACTGTTCCTGATGCCTTTGCCATTATTTGATTTTTGAGTACCTCCCCCCCCCCTTGGTCTCTAGGAGGCTCTCTAGGTCTCCCCAGGTGGCATGGTATGCCTTCTGGATGCCTTCCAGTTTATGGAGGAAAGTGCTAGGCACAGTACGGGGGTCTGGCAGGATATTGCACATTGGGCAGGAGCTCAAACGGGGCTCCATGACGGTATATGCTAAAGTCATGTGTCTCTACCTGTCCTCTTCTAACTTTTGGCATTGGACTTGTTGATCAACGGGATAAATCCCACAGCCTTGGGTGAGGTTTAGGACCACCAACCCGGGTGAGCATTATCTCTCCAATCTGAATTTTGCTGCCCACATCTAGGGCATGTCCACCCCTCTGGGCCATTATATGCAGGTGGTGCAGTGGGGGGTATGTGGGTTAGGGGTTTACAGGCTTGGCATCAGGAAGGTTTGCCACATCATTTGTTGGCATTTTTAATTTCGGCCCTATTTCATTTCACAGTCCCTTTATTAGTGTCTTTGGACTTGTGTTCAGTCATTGTCATTGCCCGGGCTACATCATGCCACATTGTGGCTTGGTCAGTTTTGTCATTGTCTTCTAGCCAACCCTTATAGTTAGTGAGGAACTTTTGCCATGCATGTTCATCTAGTGTCCCATTTGCTCCAGCCCCCAATTTCTTTAACATTTGCCTGCAATCTTTGACTGCTTCCGTGCCCTTTGCGCATTGCACAATGTCTATCACAGAGACCCATTTCTCTGTTTCTTTGTTAGGAGGACATCGTTTACTCTGTGTAGCCCCCATTTTTGTGGGCGGCTCCTTGTAATTCACCACCCAAATGCCGGCAAGCCTGGTGGATTACTACAGTGCTGTGGCCACACTTCCGAAGCAGCACTGATTTTTAGTCCCAAATACCAGTGGTGCTGTGGACAAAGTCCCAGGACAGCACAATCCACTGGAGGCAATGCTACAGTATAGCCTTGCCTATTCACAGAGCAAATTAAAATGTCCCCACTGGGGCTCCTCGCCGGGAACCCTTGAACCCTTCTACGTTTCTCTCTATGGCAGAGGAAGCATGCAAATAGTGCAGCACAAAATACTGATACTACAATTAACCAGTCTAGACCGGTGTCAAAATTTTCACATGCATGTATACACTATGCAATATAGGAGTTGGCAGATGTACAGCAGCTATTCCTCGTACAGTATTTGTAACATAAAATCATGCAAAGTCACACAGACTCACGGGACAACAGGACAATCCCTGACCTCTGGCGCCTTTTCAGGTTTTCCCAAAAAGGAACTGCAGGGCCCCAATCCCAAACTTTCTGGACAGCTTTATTTCACTGCCACTTTCTTAAAAGCCTCCTCCGAGATAGGTCCCCTCAAAACCTGTCCTCTAGAAATCCTAGGCCTCTAAGACAAGCCCCCGGGCAGGCCCGGCTGCTGTCTCAGACTTTATGCATGACTCGGGAGGGATAGAGAGACAAAACCCATTCGCACCAGAGTCCTAGGCCTCTAAGGCCAGCCCCCGGACAGGCCAGGCTACTGTCTTAGACTTTATGTGTGACTCGGGAGAGAAGGGGGATAGACCTTTTCCCTGGACTCAGCTTATCTCAGCTACTCTCACACTTGTGCACTCATACGCCTAAAGACAATGTAAGCACGTATAAAGCAGGGAAGAGAGAGAGAGAGGAGAGAGAGACATTCACCTAGAACACGATGCAAGCACCAGTCCTTTCCCCACAAAAGAACAGCGATCAGAGCTCAGGAGACAGGGAGGGAACACAATGGGTACTTAACCGCGGTCTTCCCGGGTCCTGGTTCCGTTATCGATGTCCACTGCTGGGGGTGCTGTTGTGGTGCCCACGTTCTCCACCAAGCTTGTTACGGCAGACTGAGAGAGGTGGTCTGCCAGACAGGGGATCAGGCCACGTATTGTAGGTGAATGGCGGCGCGACGGGGGAAAGATAGAGCCCACACAGGTGTTGAACTCAGCAGAAACTCCCAAAGAATGGAGGGGCTGAACCTCCTTTATTTAAACCCTTTGCAACAGGGTGTAACCACCAAGGAATATGATTGGTTAACATTCATTTCAAGTGGTTTTTGATGAGTTCATAGAATCAACGAAGCAAGTGTTACACGCAATTATCTTATCTTATCTAAACATAAGCCTACTAGCTAGCGTAGTTTCACGTGAGTCAGCTAGATTGACAAGCAGCCAGGCGCCATCTTCTTGTTTGTGTCATCCAGAAATTATAAACACATATAAATATGATCTTCTCATCCGGGGGTCTTGCAATGGCATCCTGGAGAGACCGGTGATTCCCTTATCATTATAAAGAGTGATCAGCTTAACAGCAATTAATTGCAAAGTCAATAGTTGCCTAGAAAATGAACTTCTTCCCCCAAAACACATTTCAACTTCATTGCAGGCCTGCCTTAAAAGGACCAGCTAACATTGTTTCAGTGATTGCTGCATTAACACAGGTGTGGGTGTTGATGAGGACAGGGCTGGAGATCAATCTGTCATGATTAAGTAAGAATCACACCACTGGACACTTTAAAAGGAGGCTGGTGCTTGGCATCATTGTTTCTCTTCTGTTAACCATAGTTATCTCTAAAGAACACGTGCAGTCATCATTGCACTGCACAAAACTGGCCTAACAGGGAAGAGTATCGCAGCTAGAAAGATTGCACCTCAGTCAACAATCTATCGCATCATCAAGGAATTCAAGGAGAGAGGTTCCATTGTTGCCAAAAAGGCTTCAGGGCACCCAAGAAAGACCAGCAAGCGCCAGGACCATCTCTTAAAAGTGTTTCAGCTTCGGAATCGGGCTACCAGCAGTGCAGAGCTTGCTCAGGAATGGCAGCAGGCAGGTGTGAGTGCATCTGCACGCACTGTGAGACGGAGACTCATGGAGCAAGGCCTGGTGTCAAGGAGGGCAGCAAAGAAGCCACTTCTCTCCAGAAAAAACATCAGGGACAGACTGATATTCTGCCAAAGGTACATGGAGTGCTGAGGACTGAGGTAAAGTTATTTTCTCTGTTGAATCACCTTTCCGAATGTTTGGAACATCTGGAAAACAGCTTGTTCGGAGAAGACAAGGTGAGCGGTTACGACTAAGGGCTGAAGACCTAGCCTGAAACGCGTAAACTAATACTCATATTTTGGATGTTTTTAACCATGCTTTTATGGAATTTCTAATAAAGAGTGAACCTTAATTTCTACGGACTGAATCCTGTGTATATGGGTGCTGGATTACCTACGTTTCAAGTCAGCGATACCACCAGTCTTTTTTCATCCCAACTAAAAAGTTTCCAGAAACCATTATGTGGGGGGTTTGCTTTCACCCAAGGGGGAAAATTTTCTTTTAAACAGTCTGCCTAAAAAACATATGAATAAAGAATGGTACCAGAATGTCCCCAAGAGAAATTCTCCCAACCGTAAAAGAGCGTTTGGTGTTAAAAACAATGCCTTTTCCAGCATGTGGGAACCTTCCCATAAAGCAAAGGTGAAAAATAAATGGCTCAGGGGAAACAAAACTTAGAGTTTTTGGGCCCAGGGCCCTGGAAATCCCAGATCTTAACCCCATTGAGAATTGTGGTAAATCATCAAAGACGGGTGGAAAACAAAAAAAAAAAAATTGTGAAAAAATGAAGTTGTTTGTGCGAATGGATGCTATCAGTCAGATTGGCCCCAAAAGTTATTGAGAGCATGCAGGGGGGAATTGCAGAGGCCCTGAGAAGAAGGTCAACACGCAAATTTGACTTGCTGCTTTAACTCATTCTAATGTCAAAAAAGCTTTTTTTAAATCAAAAATATGATTGCCTTGATTTCTGATTGATAAAACATCTGACAAAACCAAAAAAAACCAGAGGGAAACAAAAATTTTTGTAAAATTTATTTTTGTGTATTCTCAAAATTTTGGCCTGATGTTTTGCTATCGCACATTTTTTGCATTCCCGTCTTTTGGTGGCCAGAAAAACAGCTAAGGATGGCAGGGGGGCTGGGGGTGCGATGTATAATGTTGTGTTTGGTTTGGGCATTGGTGGAAAAAAACAAGGGCTCGTTTTGATAGAACAGTGTTCCCGTTTCATAGTGTTTAGGAGTGTGTAGATCTTCTCAATCGTCAGCCCCGAGACACATTTTTTATTCATAAGCAATTATGCTTTTTGTGTGTACTAAGAACTAGGTAGTTAGAATTTAGCTCTTATTTATTAGACAGAGGGCTTTTAAGAGCATCTAGTTGTACGCCACAAGGGGGGGGGGGGGGGGGGGGGGGTTTTGCGGGCGAAAACGACAGGCAGGCTTTTGAAAAGGGGGTGTATATTTTGCAGCCCAGACTTGCTTTGAACCCGCATTGAAAAGATTTTTTTTTACCAGTTTTTGGCCCGAACCTCGCATGAGGGGGAAAAAAGTACCTTTATTTGTGCAGCCAGTTTTGTTCAATGACCCACCTTGTACATCATTTTGGGTACAGACATTTTTAGTAATGCTGTTGATTTCATGGTGCAAAACCCCCTTTTATTTTCGAATAAATTTTAAAAAAGGGGTTTTTCATTTGGCGCGCCCAGTTTTGATCAAGAAACCCCCTTGTAATTTTTGGACAGAAATTTGTGTAAATTTAGGGTATTTCATAGGTGCAAAAAACCCCTTTTATTTTCCGTTTTACATTTTAAATAGGTGTTTTTTTCCCTTTGGCCAGCCGGTTTGTTCAAAGACCCACCCTTTTTTAATTAGGATAAAAAAAATTTGCTAGAAAATTGCAGGTGTTTTTATAGGTGAAAAAAACCACTGTTTGTTATCCATTTTTAAAATTTTAAAAAGCTGTATTGCACGTGGTGGTGGGGGTAGTTTTTTTTTTCCCAAAAGCCCCGTTGTAAAACAATTTGATAGAAAAAAATTTTTTAGGGAACTGTTCTCGTTTTTTCCTTTTCTGCAAAAAAGCAATGTCTCTTCGTTTTAATTTGAATAGTTTTATTGTGCTCGGGAATTTTCGTTTGGCGCAGGGTAGCGGGCCTTTTATGATATTTTGTTGAAAAAAATCAATTTTCCCAGCCCCACGGGGGGTTGTTTAAAACCCGGGACTGAAGGAAGAAAACTGTTGATTTTTTTCTTTCGGTTCATCCACCGATGCATTTTTAAGGTATTTTCTAGAAAACAATTTAGTTTTTTAACCTTTGTTGGCTTTAGGAAATTTGAGGGATTTAAGGGTTTGTGGGGATTTGCCGTTTTCAAAAGAGCTGGGCAAAAAAATCTTCCTTTCCTTCTTAAATTTTTTTTTTTTCTGAAAAATGGAGCGAAATGCAGGTGGTAAGGACAAATGGGAGGGGGACAGGAGATAGAGGTACGAGGAAGGTGTATTTCCCCGGGGCTGGCGACAAAACGCATGGGCCCGGGACGTCGGTTTCCGGAAACCGTCAGGCCTGTTAAACGCTGGGTCAGGGGGCCCCGTGAAACTCAGTAAAGAACGCGTTTTCCAAAATTTTTCTTTTAGTGGTTTAAAGTAACCTGCATCCAGCAGTCTTGCCTCCTCGTCCTCACTACGGGCCCCCATTTTCGTCTTTATATTTGTCCGCATTCGACCCAACATTTAAGCGGGGGGCAGCCCAAATTTTCAAACTCGTGTACCCAAACCCCTTGGTTTTTTATTTTTTGAAGAAAATCCTTTTATGAAAAAGTGTTTGGGGGCAGAAGGGATTTCAAAAAAATCAAGAGGGCCCAAGAGGATGATTTTGTTGCTCTGACGCCCAATCGGCCCGATGCCATCAGAGGGGGAGAAGGAAAGCCGGGGGCAAACGGCAAAAAATTTCCCCGGGCCCGGGCGGCAAAGCCTTGCAGTGCCTTTGCTTGTAGCCTTTCAGCTCCAAAAAAAGCGGGAAAGTCAGGATGAGGAAGTGACCTGTGTTGACGATGATGATGACGATGGTCTTTTCAGCAGAATTTGCTTGACGAGGAGGAAGAGGATTGGGTATTGTCAGTACGGGTCCTGCCTCAAAAAGGGAGAGGGCGGTCGCACAAGTCCACTGAGATTATTCCGCCAGCCACGATCAGCGGAAACACCGCTCCTCGCTTATCGCCGTAGAAAAGGTCCAGGACCTCTCAAGCCTGGGCCTTTTTCGAGCAAGCCTCTGATTCACCCAGCGATGTCATATGCTGCCTTTGCCATAAACGCATCAGTAGAGGGAAGAATCTTAGGTGTTTAACCACCACCAACATGTCTAGTCACATGCAGCGAATGCATGAGTTGAAATGGAGGGAGCACTTGGCCAAAAATAGGCCACACTGATCCCGGCCTTCCAACCACTATCACACCCTCTGTCTCCGCCTCATCCTCCTATGCCACGACCAAGCATTGTTCCTCAGGTGCCCATGTCTCTCAGAGTCATGATCAAGGACCAGCCTCCGCTTCAGCCTCCACCGTCGCCCGAGTACCACCACCAACACCAGAGACCCATCCAACCCCTTCTCCTTCCACCAGTTTGACCGGCACGCCGTACAGCGGCCAGTCTAGCAGCCAGCCTTCTGTCTACCAAGTTTGGGAGCAGAAGAAACACTTTAACCCAAACCATCCCACAGCCAAAAGCCTGAATGTCGGCATTGCTAGGCTTTTGGCCTTGGAAATGTTGCCTCTCCGTCTGGTGGACACAGATGGGTTCAGCCACGTCATGGCCCTTGACTGCCCCCCAATACCAGATGCCGAGCAGGCATTTCTTTGCCAGAAAAGCCGTCCCTGCCCTGGCCAGATACGTGTTAACTAAAATTTCAAGCGCGTTGTCTGCATCTGTGTCCGGCAAAGTCCATCTGACCACCGATACATGGACTTATAAGCACGGCCAAGGCCGCTATATGTCTTTGACAGCTCCCTGGATGAGCTGGGTGGATGTCTCTGGTGGTAACGGCGGCTCTCAGGCTCGGCACACGCTCTTCAAAACCGCAGGGATGATGCGGGGTTCTTTCCCCCAAGGTCCTCTGGTGGCATAGAAACCAGGCAATGTTGAAATTAATCTGTCTTGGAGAACATCAATACACAGGTAAGGAGCTGTGGACGGATCTTCCCCATGAGACCGAGCGCTGGCTGGGTGACAAGAACCTTGTGCCAGGCAAGGTGGTCTGCGATAACGGTCGAAATCTCCTGGCCGCCCTTAAGATCGGTAGGCTGGAGCACATCCCTTGCCTGGCACATGTCATGAACCTCGTCGTCCAGAAATTTCTAAAACGCTACCTGGGTATGGACTGCCTGCTGAGGAAGGCTCAAGGTCTGAGCTCACACTTCCGCCGTTCGCATCCTGCTTCGTCCCGCCTGGCTGCGTTTCAGCGTCAGCTCGGCCTCCCCGTCAACCGTCTCATTGTTGACGTGGCAACACGCTGGAATTCCACCCTCCACATGCTCCAGCGATTGTGGCAGCAGCGCAATGCCATTACGAAGTATGAAGGGACATATGGCCTGAAAAGCAGCGGTGCGGACCTCGGGGTGTTGAGCCACCGAGAGTGGAGGCAGGTGAAAGAGCTCTGCACTATCCTTACCAGTTTTGAAGAAGCCACCAAAATAGTCAGTGCGGACAATGCCCTTGTCAGCATGAGCATTGTGGTGATCTTAGTTCTGGAAAAGATCTTTGGGACATCTGAAACACCCGGGTTTCCCCAACCGCAAAGGGGGAAAGGAGCCGGAAAAAGATGCTCACACGGACCCTTTTCTCTCCATCGAATCCAAAAAGGGCCCAAACATTTTCCCCCAAATTTTACGGCCCATCTTAGGCAGTGGTTCGGGGGCCCCAGGGTTTAGTGCAAGGCGGCGCCCTCAGCTCTCAGGGTGATCATCTGAGGAAAAAAGGTCAGGGCGGTGTTGAAGCTGTTAGTGGGGGAAATCCCGGGGGGAGGAGGAGGTTTGGGGGGAGGTTTTCCTAGACACCAAACGTTCCCGATGCCCCTTTCCCATGGAAAGGGGTTGGCACGGATTTGAGGAAAAAGATGGGGGAAAAATCATTTTTGCTAGTGCCCCTCGCCCCAGAGGCAGGGAAAAATTCAAGGCCCCTTTTTCCTCCAACAGGCCCTCCCCTTAAAGGGCCCAAAATAAAACTAAAAACCAGTTACTGGGTGGTCCCCCCTCCTCGACCCCCGGCACAAAGCAAAACTTAGCATTTTTCCTTTCCCCACCCCCCCAAAATTTGAGATTTTAAAATGCGGAATTGGGGGACCTTGCTGATTGTTTAAACCCTGGAGACTTTCTTTTTGGGGCGGGCTTCTTGTTTTAAAATGCCCGGGTTTGGAACATACTTTTCGGGCAACGTGACAGCAGTAGATTTCCAAGTAGCTGCGGCACCCAGCAGCGAAGGCATTGTGGCGAAGCCTAATGGGTGCCTTTCTGCAGTTTTTTCTTTAAACCCCCTAAACCAACGTTTTGGAAATGCAGGGCACCCATAGGGACACCAGGGGCCCGGTTTAAAGGGTTATGTTGTTGCAAAATTTTCCGGGGACCAAATCGAGTTTGGGTATCCAAAATGGCCCAATGGCCCGAGCTTGTGCCACACCTTAGAGGGGTTGTCCTGCCCAGCGCCGCGTTATATCGGGAGCCGGACCCTTCAGCACAGGGGGGAGGAGCCCTTTACAGCCCAAACGCTTCCGGTTTTCCACCGATAATGTTGATGTTTGATTTTACCCAAGATAAATTCAGGCATGGATCTTTGATGTTGTGGCCCCAATTCCCTTGGGTCCCCAAAATTATTTTCCCAGTCTTCATCACATTCCTCTTCAAAAAAAATTTTGCCTCTTAAAAAAAAAAATTTTTTAAATGAATTTCTTACTGCAATTTTTATTCTCATTTCCCCAAAAAAGTTTCATTTTGCTGTTTTTCGGGGAGGGGAAATTTTAAAAGGGCAAATTGTACAAAGATTTCATGAAAAAAAAAGTTTTCCTTTACTCACTTCATCTTTTAGGAATTTTTTTACACTGTCACATGGTTTTGTGGGCATGGTTTCTTGAGATACAAACTAAAAATCATGGCCTTTGGGAAAAAAGAAAAATGTGGGGTTTTTAAATGGCATTTTCTTCCTCAAAAATTTTTAACAGTGGCTGAGAAGTAAATTTTTTTTTTTTTTTTGGGTCTTTCTGCTGTGAAATCCAGCTATTTCTAGGTTCTATTTTTTAAAAAAATGTGGTTTTTTAACAGACATTTGTTCTTCACAGTTGTCAAGAGTGGTTTAAAGATGTGTTTTTTAAAATTTATGGGGCATGGTGCTGGGCAAAAAAAAAGGAAAAGGTAGGGACATTTAATTTGGAAAAACCCTATTGCAAAAAATTTCTTGTTTTTGCAAGTTTTTTATCATTTGCTAGGAAATTTCCCCTTTTGTAGCCAAAAAAATTTTTAAAACAATAAAAAAAAAAATTAAACAAAGACGTGGTGGGATTTTCCCTTCCCATTTTTAAAAAAGTGTTTTCTAGGAAATTAAACCCCTTAAAAAAAAATTTTTTGTACCCAAAAAAGTGATACAAATATTCCCCTGAATTGTACAGGGAGGTAAGGAAGATTGAAAAAAATGTGGTTTTTTCAGAGGACAAGGTGTATTTGGGGCAAATTCGCCACCCCCAAAAAACGAGACAATTTTTCCCCAACCGTTTGGGGTAAAAAAGAGACAAAGAATGCCAAAAAAAAAGGGCACCTTTGGGTTTAAACAGGGCGGCAAAACCCCCAGCCATTTTCCCAAGGGTGAAGCTAAATTGGTTCCCCACTTATGGAGGAGGGAAAGGGGTCTCGTAAGGCAGAAATTTTTTCAAGCGCTACCCGTGGGCTTTTACTGTTTTACTGAGGAAAGGCCCGGGGTTCTTTGCTCACACTTCCCCTTCCCCACTTGCTTCAGCAAAGACCTGGTTTTTGTTGCTGCACAAAAAAGGGCCCATTTTTGCCGTGTTAATGGATTTAAAGGACGCCAGGGTTTGGGGTCTCACCGCCCTTTCTGTAATCGGGCACTGCTTTGCTTTTAAACCCGCAAGTTTAATAGAGGACGAACACCAAACCCTGGCTTCACCGACCCACTGTTTAAATCGGGGGGCCGGCTAGGAAGAAAGTGTTAAATTTTTTTGATGATGGACGCCGCCCTTGCTCTCCCCACACCCACTGTTAAATCCGGGTCCCGCCGCGGAAACCCGGGGTGATCCACATTTACCCGCCTCACCCGCCCTTTTAAACAGTTAAATTTCCCCCAAACCCCCTTGAAATAGAATGAAGGGGTTTTTGACAGGCCCCGGGTTTACCCCCACTGGGGACATCTGTTTTTTTTTGCTTTTACATTCTAATTTTCACGGTGGAACAAAGTTCCCCCGTTTGAATTGCAAGTAGCTCTAGCAGCAGAAGTAAATTTGGGAAAAAGGTTTTTTTTTTAATATAGTTTATTTCTTATTGAGAAATGTACTGCTGATGGTCCAAAAGGGGCACCTGTGGGGGTTTTTTTTGGGTCAGGGCTGCGGTCCAGGACTTGGATAGTCAATGTCCAGTTCAACCTTAAAATGGTGGTTGAAAGACCCCTTTTTTCCCGGCTCTTTTAATCTGGGGTCATGAAAGGTTTGGGGCTCATGCTGTGGCCCAGGACAGGTATAGTCAATGTCCAGTTCAACTAATATGGTGGTTCAAAGAATCCCTTTTTCCGGCAATTTTTAATTCGTGGGTCAAGCAGGTTTGAGGGTCATGCTACGGTACAGGACAGGTATAGTCAATGTCCAGTTCAACTAAAATGGTGGTTGAAATACACCTTTTTCTGGCACTTTTTAATCGGTGGGCAGGGTCGGACGGGGGGGTCTGGGGCCCCCAGGGGAGTTGATCGTGGGGGGGGGCCCACCATACTGTACATGAAAATATTACCGGCCTCTCGGACATAAACGCGCCCATTTTACCACATAATACAGTGTGCAAAACAGAACTGTATTGGGGTAGTACAATGTAGTCACACATTTGTCAGTCTAGCATATCATAGACACGGGGGCTAAGTAGCTCCATCCATATCCCCCTCCACCCACATACAATATGCCCCTCCACCCAAAAATACAAAATAAATCCCCCTCCCCCCAAAACAAATAAAATCCCCCCACCCACATACAATTTCCCCCCTCTTCCCCCACATACAATATCCCCCTCCACCAACATACAATATCCCCCTCCACTTTTCCCCTTGGTCAGCACCTTCCCACCTCCTAAAAAAACACCAGCAAGAAAGTAAAAGTGTAACTCCTATCACAGGGCCCAATTCAGGGACACATTACGCTGGCATTATACGGGAGCGATATAACCTACACACCCGCCATATAGAGGTCCAACACCAGATCAGGTATAACCTACAACACTGCCATATAGAGACCACAAAGAGCTCATACACCAGCTCAGGTCACAACACATACCAGTGACTACAGCACAGATCCAATATAGAAGTAACTAACCCCTGAAATCGGGTTTACTCACCCGGAGACATCCTATCTGAGGAGTCGTTCTCTTCTTTCATGAGTCGTTCTTATTCCCTTCTTCCTCTGCATCCGTTCCACACCGCCATGTTGACTTGTACCGTCCACAACTCATCCCTGCAAAAATTACACACAAATATCTTAGAATCCTCAATTTTCCAGCATCTCTATCTATTCCCACCTCTGTACAAATTTCCCAGGGGTGGGAGAGCAGGTACAAGCCATAACTTAGAGGCCTGATATCCTAAGGGGTTGGAGGGTGGGGAAAGGAGATAATGCTACAACTATGGGCTGCTGCCCTCTCAATTATATTACCAGGTAGGTAGACAAGACCCTAGGTAGGTAGGCAAATAGGCAAGGCCCCAGTCTGTAGGTAGGTGGTTTCTCCCAGTTAGGTAAGCTGTAGGTAGTTAGGGTCCCCTTTATATAGGCTGCAAGGTAGTATACAGGCAGTTAGGGCTTCCCATGAAGTAGTATACAGGCAGTTAAGGCCTCCTTTAGGTAGTTTGCAGGCAGTTAGGGGTCTCCTTTAGGTAGTATACAGGTAGTTAGGGGTCTCCTTTAGGTAGTGTGCAGGGAGTCATGCCCCCCCTTTAGCTACTGTGTAGGTAGTCAGGGCCCCTTTAGTATTTAGGTAGCCAGGGCCCCCTTTGTAGTCAGGGCCCCCCCTGTAGGTAGTCAAGGCGTCCCTTTAGGTAGTCAGGGCCCCCCTTGTAGTCAGGGCATCCCTGTAGGTAGTCAGGCCCCCCTTTAGGTAGCCAGGGGCCCCCTTTGTAGTCCGGGCCCCCCTTGTAGTCAGGGCCCCCCTTGTAGTCAGGGCCCCCCTTGTAGCCAGGGCCCCCCTTTGTAGTCAGGGCCCCCCTTGTAGCCAGGGCCCTCTTTGTAGCCAGGCCCCCCCTTGTAGCCAGGGACCCCCCTTAGGTAGCCAGGGACCCCCCTTAGGTAGCCAGGGGCCCCCTTTAGGTAGTCAGGGGCCCCCTGTAGGTAGCCAGGGCCCCTTTTGTAGTCAGGGCCCTCTTTGTAGCCAGGGCCCCCTTTTAGGTAGCCAGGGACCCCTTTTTTAAAGGGAGCCCGGGGAACCCCTTGTAGTCAGGGGCCCCTTTTGCAGTCAGGGCCCTTTTTACCAGGGGCCCCCCTTTTTCAGCCAGGGCCCCCCTTTGTAGCCAGGGACCCCCTTTGTAGCCAGGACCCCCTTGTAGCCAGGGACCCCCTGTAGTCAAGCCCCCCTTGTACCAGGGACCCCCTGTAGTCAAGCCCCCCCTTGTAGCCAGGGACCCCCTTTAGTCAGAGCCCCCCCTTGTAGCCAGGGAGGGGCCCCCTGTAGTCAGAGCCCCCCTTGTACCAGGGACCCTTTGTAGCCAGGGCCCCCTGTAGTCAGAGCCCCCCCCTTGTAGCCAGAGGGCCCCTGTAGTCAGGGACCCCTTGTAGCCAGGGCCCCCTGTAGCCAGGGGCCCCCTGTTTGTCAGGGACCCCCTGTAGCCAGGAACCCCCTTGTAGCCAGGGAACCCCTGTAGTCCAAGCCCCCCCTTGTAGCCAGGGAACCCCCTTGTAAGTCAGAGCCCCCCCTTGTAGCCAGGACCCACCTGTAGTCAGAGCCCCCCCTTGTAGCCAGGGGCCCCTTGTAGCCAGGGCCCCCCTTGTAGCCAGGGACCCCTGTAGTCAGGGACCCCCTTGTAGCCAGGGACCCCCCCTGTAGTCAGAGCCCCCCCCCCTTGTTGCCTTCGACCCCCTTGTAGCCAGAGCCCCCCTTTTTGCCATAGCCCCCCTTTTTGTCAGAGCCCCCCCTTGTAGTCAGGGACCACCTTGTAGCCAAGGACCCCCTGTTGTCAGTGTCGCCCCTTAGCTAGCCAGGGACCGCCCCTCGGTAGTCAGAGGCCCCCTGAAGGTAGCCAGGGACCCCTTGTAGTCAGGGCCCCTTTTGCAGCCAGGGCCCCCCTTTGTAGCCAGGGACCCCCCTTTTTAGCCCGGACCACCCTTGTAGCCAGGGACCCCCTTGTAGCCCGGGACCCCTGTAGTCAGACCCCCCCTTGTAGCCAGGGACCCCCTGTAGTCAGAGCCCCCCCCTGTTGCCAGGGACCCCCTGTTGTCAGAGCCCCCCCTTGTAGTCAGGGACCCCCTTGTAGCCATGGACCCCCTGTAGTCAGAGCCCCCCCTGTAGTCAGAGCCCCCCCTTGTAGCCAGGACCCCCTGTAGTTAAAAAAAACAAAACAAAAAACAACAAACAGCCACTTACCTGGCTCAGGCTCCTGCTCCGGCCGCTCCGAGGTGCCGTCGGCTCCGTTCTGGCGCCCTGCATAGGCGGCGCAGTGAAGTGATGTCACCGCGCCGCCTACGTCAGCAGTAGGGGCCAACACCCGGCAGGCTGAAGGCCTAGCGTCTTCAGCCTGCCAGGGAGAGCAGCGGTGCGCAGCGCTAGTGGCGCTGTGCTCCCTGAAAACCCGGGGCAGCCCCGGGAGTCGGGGACATTAGTCCCCGGCTACCGGGGCCCGGGGGTCCTGGGCGCTCGGGACGCAGGGCCCGGGCGCTCAGGGACTGGATGCGCGGACGGGCCCTGGGG
Organism: Phyllomedusa bahiana; assembly: GCA_025379985.1. Lineage (NCBI taxonomy): Eukaryota > Metazoa > Chordata > Amphibia > Anura > Hylidae > Phyllomedusa > Phyllomedusa bahiana. Next base: position 66,676 of record JAODAL010008861.1, on the reverse strand, counting down.
AGCGACGGCACTGCCTCCGGGGCCCCCAGCGGCTCGGGGGGGCCCACCGGGGGATTCCCCGGTCCCCCGGCGGCCCAGTCCGAGCCTGTCTGTGGGTCATGCAGGTTTAAAGATCATACTGTGGTACAGGACAGGTATAGTCAATGTCCAGTTCAACTAATATGGTGGTTCAAAGACTCCTTTTTCTGGCACTTTAATCTGTGGGTTAGACAGGTTTAATGGCCATAATGTGGTACAGGACAGGTATAGTCAATTTCCAGTTAAACTAAAATGGTGGTTGAAAGACTCCTTTTTCCGGCACTTTTTAATCTGTAGGTCATGCAATTTTTAGGGTCATGCTGCGGTACAGGACATGTAAAGTCAATGTCCAGTTCAACTAAAATGGTGGTTCAAAGACTCCTTTCTCCGGCACTTTTTAATCTGTGGGTCATGCAGGTTTAAGGGTCATGCTGCGTTCCCAGGACAGGGATAGTCAATGTCCAGTTAAGTAAAATGATGGACAAATCATACTGCCTTCTGGCACTTTTTAATATGTGGGTGATGCAGGTTAAGGGTCATGTTTGTGGTAAAAGGGACAGGGATAGTGAATGGTCTGTGATTTTTTTTTCTTTTGCTTTTATAACCTAAGTGTGTTTGCCTAAGTGTAGCACGTATCCATTTGACTTTTTGTGGTTTTTAAAATTCCAGCTTCTCCAGCCTGTTTGGGTGTAAAATGAAGGTGTTGTTCCTCTCCCATAGACTTTAATGGTCATTGGTGATAATCTGTTATCGACTATCGGAAATCGTCATGATAATTGCCGATATCGACTATCGAATCGATAACGATAGTTGACACAATCGCTCATCACTACTTAGGATACATGGAAAATTTTGAGGTTCTTATTTCACATTTTTGATCAAAACTGCTTATTAGGTGGGCTTAAGCAGTTTTGATCAAAAATGTGAACTAAGAACCTCAAAATTTTCCATGTATCCTAAGTAGCAGAAATGCTTTTTCATAGATGGGTTTTGAATGCATAACCCCAGCATTCGGAAAGGAGTAGCCTATTGCAATACCTAGGATGTGCCATTTTAGCTAATTCGGTTTCGTGTCTAGTGGTTTGTTCCTTTTTTGGTTAACAACAACCAACATTTTACACTGGTTTTTCTGATTGCAATGCCCTGAATGTGCTAGTGGATTATCAGATTCGTCTTAGGTTTAAAAGAAATTTAGTTATTAATAAGCTGGTTTAAGATCAAATATATTAATATAAGATAAGAATGTAAAGTATACTGTGGTATTACATTATACATAGCTTTGATGTGCAGCTAGTGGTTTAAGTCTACATAGATATAAAAGAGCTTTTATCTTTGCAGGACTAGATGTGCTTTGTAATGGTGCAAAAGGTGTCTTTGTCCGTAGAATATACTGGGAAACTGAAAAAAAGTGGAGTGAAATGTGAAAAAAAGCTTGTGTAAGGTTTGTGGGGGTTTTGTTTTTGTAGCGTTCACTCTTCAGTATAAATTATGTGTTTCTGTATTCTGCATTTTCCTTATGTTTTAGTACTGTAAAAAAAATACAAACATTCTCCATTTCTTAAATTTGCACTGCAGCATAATTTTCTGCAACTAGTAACTTTTTTTGTACTTCCACCTGAGTGAGGGAGCATTTTTTTGTTATTGGTACTAGTTTGGGATATATGCAACTTTTATTTTATCACTTTTTACTTAACTTTTTAAGGGACACTAATTGCACAATAACCTGCAATTTTGTTGTATGGAATTATTTTTCTTATACAGCGTTCAGTATATGGGATAAATTATGTTATTTTTTAAAAGATTGGACTTTTATGGACGCAGCAATACCAATTATGCATAACTGTTTTTATTTTTTTATTGTTTATAAAATGGGAAATGGAGGGTGATTTGAATTTTTAATAATTTTTAATACATTTACACATTTTTTTCTTACTTTAACTTTGTCTCCCTGGAATACTTAACCACTAGGGGTCCCATCATCAGAACACCCTTCTGCATTGTTTAGACCAGGTATCCTCAAACTGCGGCCCTCCAGCTGTTGCTAAACTACAACTCCCATCATTCCCACTATTATAGATTATATAAATTAATGATGTGAGTTGTAGTTTCCCAACAGCTGGAGGGCCGCAGTTTGAGGATGCCTAGTTTAGACAATGCAGAAAGGTGTTCAAGGATGGTGGTTCTATCACCTTTTGCCTGGGGCATGAAGTGATAGAAATTAATACATTACGGCAATGGAAGCCTTCATAACGCTTCCACCCGCCATTTTAATGTATCGGTACCTCACAATCTCATAGCAATCACTGGAGCATCTAAGGGGTTAAACAGCAGAATGGAGACAGCTCTATACTTTATTGTTAGTGCAATTAGCATCTGACACCAGTCTCCTAGGGATTACTGAGTTATGCTGCTACATAGGAATTTATTGACACCAGGACATATCAGTATGTATTGTGTTGGTAAGAGGTTAACTAATAGAAACTGTTAAACTTAACAGTGGTGAACAGGCTGAACTTTGGAGTACAAAGGAAACTAGCAGCTAGTTAAATAAATAAATAAAACATAACTTTAAGGCCCCGTTCACACGGCTTATTTGCCGACGGATTGGCGCGTATTCCCGCGCCGGATTTGCGCTTCAATACGGCGCCAATCCGTGGGAGTCATTACGGTAATCCACTGCTCTCATAGAGAACAGTGGAATCCGTCCCCCCCCCCGCTCGCAAATCCGCCCGCGGGGGAGAAAAGTGACATGCAAAATATTTACGGCGCGCCCGCCCCAAAAAACAATCATTGTCTAGGGGCCGGAGCGGCCCCCCCCCGCCTCCGCCCCGCCCCCGTCCCGCCCCCGTATTCACGGCGGATTTGTGCGCTCAATACGGCGCACAAATCCGCCGTGAATAAGCCGTGTGAACAGCCTTAATCTCATCATTAAAAATAGATATCAAAAGAGAGACTCACCAATCGCTGGGCACCAGTCACCATCGATTCCTTTCACCTCATATATATTCAGGACAAACAACCATATTCAGGAATCATGAACTGACCCATACTATAATCAAAAAGGGTGATTAGATAAACAGGCTAATCTGTCCCTAAATCACAGGAAGCCCTGATGTCAGCCATAGCGGAAAAAATGCCCTAAGTGGCGGTCCCACAGTACTGTACCTGTTAAACCATGTGTACTATCCCTAAATTTATATATATTCACAAAACATAGCCCTGAACTTTGGAAACCAGTATGTAGTAATGGTAATTTCTTCCAGGGAGATCATGGCTGTGGAGCGAGGATCTTTTTAGGGGTTTTTGGTGCCCTGGTAATGGACCGGCTTTGCCAGAACATGCCATCCTTTGATTGTTGTCTCGCCGGTTGCTGTATGGCAGGCAGCTGAGGGATCTCACGGTGTGTATGAATCCAATTTGATACTTGTGTAGTACTGTACCTGACTTTAAATTGTTCAGAAAAGTGTTTAAAGTAAACAATCAATTACTGTGTTTGAAGTCTTGTGAATTATAAACACATTAATTGATTACTCACTTTCCAAACAGTTTAGATAAGTGAAAGAAGCTTGCTGATAATAAAGGCAGTTTAATTGGAGCGCAGTTAAAACTGCACCAAAACTGCACTGTGTGAAAGCACCTTTACTATAATTGTGATAATACAGTAGTGTTAAATGCAGCTGTGGCCATTTAACACTAAGGGTGTGTTTACACGGAACAGACCAAATACCGACCAGGAAATCCTGACCGGTATTTGGTCTTTTTTTGTCACACAGAGGGATGGCTTTTATCTGCGGTTTGCGAATTCAATTCATCCCCCTCTGCACCCACATTTTCATGTTCCGCCCGAAAACCGGGCGGGAGAATGAACATGTTCTAAGTTTTCGGACTGCCGTCAGTGTAAAAAAACGTCCGGCGGAAAATCCGTATAGTGGCACTGCTGCACGGATTTGCTATTGAAGTCTATGGGGGAATGTTGCTTGTCGGTTTTCAGACAGTTTGTAAAACCACAAATCGTCTGAAAACCGACAACCTATGCCGTGAGGACAAGCTCTTAAAATGACGTGTTGTGTATGTATTCTTAAGTACATATTCGGTAGTTTGGGTCATGTGTTAGTGAGTGAGAGTCTATCCATTATCCAGATGATACCCGTGAAGAAAATGTGATCACTCCCTATTTTAAAAGGGTATCCCCTAGTTTTCCTCCAATCCCTCTTATTTCAGCTCACCATCTGCTGGCACTCATCAATACATTTTTAATACTAAATATGTTACTGTTCTCCACAAAGCCGATCTCTAATACCCAACTGTATGCTAGTACAACACCTAATCTATTACTAAGGCTATGTTCACATGGCTTATTTTGGGATGCATTTCGCCACGTATTGAGAGTGTACTGCGCTCTAATATGAGCGAAATGAGCCCCAATCATTACGGTAATCCATAGTTCTCATAGAGAACTATGGATTACGCCTCCTCTCCCCGCATATACAATACGATCGTATTGTAGACGCAGGGAGATAATTGACATGTCATTTATTCACGGCGCTTACGTGCCGCGAGTAATGACAGTCTCTGGGTTCCCCCCCCCCGCGCTCCGCGGGAGTACACGCTGATCAGTGCGACTCCCGAACACCCAGCTTAATTTCGGGGCGTACTGTACGCCACACAGTTAAGCCATGTGAACATAGCCCAAGTATTTCTGGTACATGCATTTTATTTGGGACAAAAAATAAAAAAACTAAAAAGTGAACACTACATTTTCTTCACACTTTGTCTGAAAGGTGAGGTATGTCATTTGTAAGCTTGGATGATCAATCCACATGTGGGGAGTAATGGCTTGGTGATTGTAGACTTACTGATTTCAAATACTCAGTTTATTAGTGCAAACAATCTGTTTATTGGCTCAATATTATTATGCACATCAGACTTATATAATACACATGTTGCAGACCTGATCGAATCAACACTCCCTTACCTTAGATATATTATATATTATTCTCAAAATACAAACTACACTTTGTATTGTCATATATATATATATATATATATATATATATATATATATATATATAAATATATTATATATATATATATATATATATAATATATAATATATATATATATATACACCTCCCTATTTTGAAAGGACAGTCCCTATTTTAAACCCTTGTCTCTTTTAGCTCTATAAATGTCCCTCTTTTACATTTGGGAAGTAGATTTGTGTCAATAAATTGACTATCTGATTGCTTCCTAGTTGTATATTAGATACCAACTAGCTTAATATTTCATCATTGGATACAATGTGATCTTGAAAATGTGTCCCTGTCTGTCTGTCTAAAAGTTGGCATGTATGTGTGTGGGTATGGTTAGAGGCGTGTCTTGGTGTGATGGCATGTGTTTGGGTATGGTTGGAGGCGTGGTCTGATGTGTCCCTCTTTGCAATCTCTGAAAGTTGAGAGGAATGTATATGTATATATAAAAGAGGTTACTGTATTTACATTTAAAAATAGACAAACTATACATACAGATATTTCATATTCAACACTGAAAACACTGCTGAAAAATAAATATGCAAAACATTGTAATAAATACACAAGTAACACATGTACATATTGCAGTTGCTAAAAGGAACATGTCTGGTTGATTATGCTGCCCTATCTGAGAGCAGGATGTGATAGATGGGGAGATGCTAAGTTGTATGATATATAGGTTTATACAATTTGGAGCAGGATTTTCTGAGTAAAAAAGTGCAAAAATTAAAGCCGAAAGTGAAACTTCTGGTTGCCTCGCCCACATGGGAAATTCAAACATCAAAGGGGAAGCCTGTATGTTTGCAGCATGTGTACACAGGAAAGATCTGTGCTGCTATCTTCATGCTGGTTGTTATAACACTTGCAGTAATGTAATGTGGATTTCTGTGTGTTATGGGAAAAGAGGCTGGAAGCAGCAACAACATGTAAACCTTGCTACACACATGTCCTCAGTGTACTGTGGCTGCAGGGTATTTATAGTGAGAGACTCACATTAACCCTTTGTAAGCAGTTCTCTCCTCCACTAGCAGATTTACCCTTTATAAGCAGATGTTCCATTAATGGAACTGCATAATACATTAGGATTTGCATTTCACTAATTTGATGCTTATTGGGATGCACTGATGAATTGATTCACTATATTTGCGATTCACTATAATAAGAATTTATGGAAAAAACACAGGTTAATCAATTCTCCCATTGTGTTCTGTGGACAAATGAATCATCTGAATCCTTGCCAGATCTGCATACACAACTCAATTTACTACCTCCCCACACACACAGTTGGTATCTCCCACAGATGAAGAAAACTCACCAGACTGTGACATTTGAAAAAATGAAAGTGAAACCTTTTTCCCTGTAATACTGAGGGAAATCATCTTATTTGCTAATGACATGTATTATAAAAAATTGTTATAATTTTTCTACTGTAAATTTTTGTTTTTTTCCCCTCATAGGTAGTGGTGGTGATAGGTTCTCTTTTAAAAAAGACAGTGTGCCATAGGCATAAACCGCATAAGCATACCTTCAAATCTGCTTAATTATGTCAGAAATATGCATTTTTTATTCAATCATTTAAAAAAAAACATATCTGCAGGCCTAGATTACTATTTCAGTCTGGCTGAAATATTAGGCCGAGTTCACACGGCTTATTCACAGCGTAATTGCGGGACGGATTATGCCGTGTGCTCCGGGGCGGGGCGCGGGTGCCGGCAGCTCTCCTCCCAATAGACATTCATTATCCACGGTGCGTATACCGCCGTGAATAATTGATATGTCACGAAATACGGCGAGCGGGGAGAGGAGACGGAATCCATAGTTCTCTAGGAGAACTGTGGATTACTGTAATGACTGGGATGGATTTCAGCCCGTAATTCGCGCAGTACAGCGCGAATTATGGGCTGAAATCCGTCCCAAAATAAGCCATGAGAACATTGCCTTATGTGTGTTGCTGCTTGACTTTGGTTGTGTATAGATCAGTCTATGACATAAAGTAGTTATAGACAGTGTTTTGAAATATCATGTTATCTATGCTAACCTGGTCATTTTAGACAATTTTAGACCCATATAGCTGTCAGTATTTCAGACTAGATACAATTCTATATGCTAGACTCATTTGTTTGATCTTGGATAAGTTGTTTTTTCAATCTTGGAAACAGCGAAGCCTTTTCCCAAAATTCTTTTGCTACAAAGTAATAGCAGATGCTATCAAGGCAGCAATTTAGGTCACTAAGGCCTTGTGCAATATGTGCAAAATCATTAATCTTCTTTAAAAGAAAACAATTTAAACCTACAGATTCCATGACAAACCTTACAATATTTCCAACACTAAGTGGCAAGAAGCAAAGCAAAAAGATTGCCAGATTTGTTTTTATTATGCTGATGGTTTTCTTAATGTCCTCTTCTTCATTCACACTCATCTTCTCCTTCTTCTTTAGGGTCCTAATGATTTGTGTTGAACAGAAAATCAGTATGATCATTGGAATACAAGACCCGAGAACTGTAAAATACAATATTCTCTTTAAAGGATTTTCTGTCACTTTGCGGACGCAAAATTTTGAATCTCTAAACGTTAGATTTGTGCCAAGCTCAAGGTAGAGACGTGTTGCAATAAAAAGTAGCCAGATAATCGCACAAGCCAAAGCGGCCTTCTTTGGAGAACGCAATGTTCTTGCTCTCATTGGAAACTTTATAGCCACATATCTGTCCACAGATATTAAAGTGATGACTGCAATACCCATGTATGTGTTCAAAAAATAAAGAAAACGAAGAGTATCACACAATGTAGAATTAAAATTCCATTCGTGTTGAGTGGTATAGATACGGAAAGGGAGCGTAAACAGCAGGCAACAATCACTAAAAAGAAGGCTCATCATGAATACTCTTGTCTCAGTCCACTTCTTCATCTTAAAGCAGAAAACCCAGATGGCAAGTGAGTTAAATATTGTTCCAAAAATAAAAACACATATAAGTAGGGTCATCAAGAAAATTTCTACTTTTGGGTTTCTTGTCCTCATGATTGTAGAGCAGTTTATGTTGCTGTCACCAACTGTAATAAAAGATAATCACATAGTTAGCACCAATGAAATAAGGTTTTGTCCACCATCTTTAACCAGGACTTGTTTTCCTGTTGATCATGAGGAAAGCAAGAAATCCATATTAGAGGAGAAACCACGTAAACCTTTCTCAAAGGCACTAAATATTTCCCATGAAAGATTTTCCATTTCTATGCAAATCCAGTCTTAGACGTTTCTTCTTAAGACAAAATGAATGACTTAAATTACAGGTCATGCTACAGAAAAAAGAAACTGTATCAGTGATTATATAAGAATAGGCTATTGTATGTGGTAAGATATTCCTTTTTACTACACTACAAATCACATACAAAAGACCAAATAATGTCTTCACAACCATTAACAGAGGAGAGAACATGCACAAGGTTGGATTCCAAGATGACGGACAGTATAGCAGAAACTTTGGAAGGAGGCAGAACATTGGGAGAAAGGGATGTACTCCCTGGTTATTTTGGACATTGAATCGCATCGCTATATATGTATCTGTCACTATCATCAGGGAGATAATGGCTCACATTCTAAATATAGAACAGAATTTATATTAACCTGTACGTGATAATTTTCATGTTCTGGGTGAGGGCATATTCTTTATTGCAAGGAAAAGTAAAGTAAAGACTACAGTTATATAGTAAGTAAGAAAGTACTGATACATTTCTACAAATAAACAAAAACATTTTGTTCCATTATAAATAGACTGACCATCCACCTCTTTCCTTATGAAAAGGAACCTTAGATGAATAGTTTTCTTTTCTATGTCTAGACTTCTATAAGGGAAGGTGGGGTGATAAATCCTTATCAAATGTTATCAGAATAAATATTTTGAATCAATTTGTAAAGTTGTTAGTTCTCAAAAGTTTAACAAAAATGAGTATAAATTTAAAGAGTAACAGGACCTTAAAATTTAAAATCCATTTTTTTTGCCCTTTTTTTAAGTTCTTTTTTACCGATGGAAGTTTTTTAAATGGTTCCCTTTTCAAAATTTTTTGAGAATATTGTGAAAAAATTTAAATTTAAAAAAACCCACAATTGAATTATATGTTTTTTTAATCTTGTCAAAAGCAATCCTTTAGACCCGTAACATGGTTTTTAAAATTCTAGTTTCAGATTGTTTTTTTTTTTTAAAAAAGGGAAAACATTGTACCAGGAGAAAAGTAGGGGGGGGTGAAAAGCTAAAAAAAGGGGGGTTTTGAGTCGCGTTTGCGGCCCCCCCCCTCGGGCCAGAATATACCGGTTTTTGAATAGCCCCAGGGGGGAAACTGCCCCTTTAAATTTTCTGGCCTCCCCCTTTTTCCGGGGCCCGGGGCCATTTAAAAAATTTTTGGTTTTTCACCTTTTATTTTTGGAAAATTTTCTGAGAGTAACCCAACATTTCCTACCTTTTCATCTTGACCATGTTCCCCAAAGAAATTCCCTTACTTTTTGGCACTTTTTTAATCCTTCTGATCCTGTTAAAAGGGGTTTTTCCCCACCCCGGGTTTGCCCCCGCAAGCAAGTAAACGTAAGGGGGTTAGTCCCCCTGGAATTCTCCCCCCGCCAGTTCCAATTTGCCCTTTTGAAGCGGGCTCGATGAAGTTTCGGGGAGGTCCTTAGACTTTTGTCCCTGATTTGGCTTTTTCAAACGCTTGCGGGGGTTCAAAAATCCACTTCTTTATCCGTAAAAAAGGGGAATTTTGGGAAAAGGAGGCACTGGGAAGAGGAAAAGGATTTCATACCCCCTATCTAGAAACGGGAAATTTTTTACTCTTTTATACTGTATACTATAAATACTTTAAATTTTAAGAACCCATTGAAAAGGGACAAATGTTTTTAAAAAATTTTTGGGGGCCCAAAGGGGGGGGTAGCTTATCTTGGAAACCCTTTGGGTTTTTTTATGTGTGGTGTGGATCCCTTAATATGTATGTTTAAAACTTTTGGGTGTAGAAAAAATTTGTATTTTGGGGCCCAAAAACCCCCCGTAAAAAAAGACCCAAAAAAATTTTAAAATCGCGGCCAAAAAAATGGCCGTTTTTTTAAAGCTTTTTTTGGGACAGGCAGTAAAAAACCCAAATTTTGGTTTTTTAGGTAATTTTTTTTTTTTTCCAACTGCAGTGTAGACATAGCCTTAGGGTTACATCAGGGCAGGGGGTGCCAGTGAATTTAAAAGGGGTGAGTATATGGAAAGGGGATAGCAACATTTTTTCTTCTTTTCAAAAGGTGTACCATTTTTTAAATTCTCCAAAAAAGTGCATTTTTTTTTTCCCTTCTGACCACTGTCCATTTGCTGAATCATCTGGTGGGGAGTCTTTTATTGATACTTTTTATTGCCTTTTCATGTGACTACTGTTGTTGTTGTTTGGAGTCCACCTACATTGTACAAATATAAAAAGGGAAACATTAGTTTGATTTTTCACATTTTTGGTTTACACCTGGGGCCTCTACCCAATGACAAAAAGGGCATGCTCAATTTGTCAAAAATTAAAGGGTTTTCACCATTTTTTCTTTACAGGGAAAGATTCCCCCCACGGTTTTGGGTTGATGAAAAATTTTGGGAAACCTTGCTGCCTAGGGGGTTTTAAATGTTGAATTCATTAACCCCTTGACACCGAGGCCTATTTTTTTTTACGTTCATTTTTCCCTCCTCTCCTTTCCAGAGCCATAACTTTTCCACCTACTTTGGACAGATGAAGCTTTTTTTTTTGGGGGACAAGATGAAACATTTAAGGGTTTGTTATTAAACCGTACCATAGAATAAAAAGGGGGAAACCCGCAAAGTAATTCTAAGTGGGGCAAATTGTGAAAAAAAAACATACTTGCGCCATGTTTGAGAGAGTTTTGTTTTTTATGGCGTTTAAAACTTCGGAAAAATGTTTGGGGTTTTTCTGTATTCTAAAAGATTGATACGAATAAAAGCAATATCAAAAATGTAAAGGTTTTTTGTTAAGGTTTTTGGGAACCCTTAAAAAAATTCTAAAAAATTTTCTATTTTTGAAAATTTTTTCGGGTTGGGGGCGCCAATTTTTTTTTGACCCAAAAACTTTTTTGTACTTTAAAACCTTTCAGATGTATGAGGGGGGCATTTTTTTTTTCTGGGTGAAGGTTTTAATTTTTTTGGGAAGCAGTTTGTAATGCATTTCAACCTTTTTTTATTCAAAATTTTTTCCAATTTTTTTGGGGACATTTTAAAAGACCCCAAAAAAAGCAATTTTGGCGTTTGGAATTTTTTTCTTCTAAAGGTGTTCAACCTACGGGTTTAAAATTTTTATATTTGAAAAGATTGGACTTTTTTTTGGGCACGGTTAAACAAAATGTGTAACTTTTTTTTATATGTGAAATGGCAAAAGGGGGTGATTTGAATTTTTAATAATTTTTTTTTCACACCTTTAAAACTTTTTTTTTTTTTTTTACTTTAACTTTGAGTAAAACGTTGAGCGATCATTTTTACGCCTAAATTTAAAATTTTACAAAGGGGGTAAAAAAATGGCCGGTTTTCCTGCCGGGGCCAAAAGTAGCAAAATTGAAAAAATTGGGACGATGGGGAAAATTCATAAGGCTTTTCCCGTACCCTGTTTTAGGATTGGGCTCCACGATTTCACTGCGGGTACCCCAATCACAGTGAGTACTGGTGCGCGGCACCGTTTCTTTAAATTTATTTTGGATGCCGGGAGCCATCTTTTGCCCGCTTTAACGGCAAACCCCCCTTCCCTCGCACTCTAACTTCAGGGTGTTAGCTGTGTTAAACAGTAAAGGGCCCGGGGGCCCATGTAGCGCTGCGATCCCGCTAGGAATCCTTTGCGGCACCCCGGGGGGGGTTACCAGGGGGCCCCAAAAAATCCGGGGGGCCTTGTGTTATGTTTTGTCAGTAGGGGGAGGGTTTAAAACGCATTTTTACATGAATGTGGATTATTTTTTCAGAGGAAAAACTGTGGCCAGAAAATTTCCCCTGAAACTCTCACTGAATTTATTTCTCCCCGAACCCTTTTAAAAACATTAAACTTCCATGAGATCAATAAAAATTAAACCCTAAAGGCCCCCGTTTGACCGGGCGTAAATTTAAGGCAAAATTTCGTCCCAAAATACGGGGTGACATTAAGCCCTTTGGAAGGTTAAAATACAGCTTTTGGTCGGGCCCAAAAATGTGCTGTAATGCGCCCAAAGTGCCCCCGCAAAAAGGTAAAATCATTTGCGGTGACGCATGATTAGCTGTTGTTTTCCCCGGCAACGAACCCCCCCGTAAAAATAAGGGAAAGTCATTCTTTCAGGGGGGGGAAAAGTTTAAAGTTTGGGTGGGGGGTGGGCCCAAACAAATAATGAAATTAATGCTGGAGAGCACGTGCTTTTTTGAACCCGAGGTTTTTAAACGGGCGCCAGGTATTTTGGGGCCCCTTACGCTTTGTTTTTAAAATACCCTTTGGACGTTAAAGTGCCAACCAAATACGCCGTTTTTTTTTGGAAATACAAAAGCTGAACAGGGGGGGGCCCCCTCCATTTACCTCCACTATCAGTGCCCCGGAAAAAAATGACCTGTCACTTTTCTCCCCCAATGTACAATAAAACTTTTTTTACGCTGGGGGGGACAGCATAATTTATAGTTCTCTTGAGACTATGAATTAAACCCCAACTGCGGATGGGATGGCGGGCGTATTGATGCGCAAATTTCCCTGAAATGCGTCCTGTAATTTTCGCTGTGGGGAACACACCCCTTAGTTGGCTGCAGAGTTTAAAACACATGAAACCCCTGATAAATTGAAGTATTAAAAAAAAAAATATTAAATAAATTCATCATGGGTTTGTATTCACATGTGAAAGGGCACACTAGGCAGGATTATTTTTTTTGTGATGTGAATGAGGGATATGTAGTTTGTGTGTATAACACAAATATACTTAAAAATGAGCACCCCTATTACAGTAATCACTATACTACTTTTCATACACATAACAAAAAATAAAAAACATATACATACATTCATGTATACACACATTTTTTCCCCCAAATATCCCCACATACACAGTATACAACCAAAATACCACTAGCCCCCGGCGCCGCCGTATACGCCCCGCCGCCATCTTTGGGGGTCCTAAGCCGCTACCAGTCGCTAAGTATGGGTCTTAGCGGTTAGGCCCTTTGGCGACGGCGGGGGGTGGCGGGACAAGTATTGCGTCCGCCGGACCACATACAGTTAGATGCTTCACGGAGCAGAGAGCCCGAGAGTAATTGTGGCCGCAAGGTGTGCACAGCCCAGGGGGCCCGTGGGCCGTATCCGCGCCCGCGGGGCGGGTGATACCCCGCTGAAGAAAAGACCGGGAGCCCCGACACACAGCGACAGCGGCGGGGAGCGAGGTCAGGTAAGTGCTGTCAGGGTATTATTTTAATTTAGGTTGCATGGGGGGTTATTATTTTATTTTTATGTGCAGGGGGGGGGGGCTGTTATTTTTTGTTATATGTGCAGGGGGGGGGTGTTATTATTGTTTTGGAGGGAGGGGGGTGTTATTATTGTTATATGTGCGGGAGGGGTATTATCTTTTGTTATTGTGCGGGAGGGGGGGCTTTTATCTATTGTTTAATGTCGGGGGGGGGGTATATTACTTATATAGTGCGGGGGGAGCTATAATTACCTACATATGTGTGGGGGCCTAAAAGTCCCAAAAAATTACAGTGCGGGGGGCCTAAAAGCTATTATATACCTGCTGGGGGCCTATAAGCTATCTATTCCCTGTGGGGGACCTAAACCCGCCTATATCCCCTGCTGGGGACCAAAACCTGCCTATTACCCGGGGGGGACCTTTCCCTGTCTATATCCTCGGGGGGACCTAAACCTGCCAAAACCCCGGGGGGGGGACCAAACCTGGTATAATACCTGCGGGGGAAACCAAAACCTGGCTATATCCCTCTGGGGGCCAAAAAACCTCCCTTTTTATACCTGTGGGGGGACCAAAAACCTCCATTCCCTAGGGGGGGGCCCTAAACCCCCTAAACCTATGGGGGCCCAATGGCTATATACCTGTGGGGGCCCAAAAACCTCCTATAACCTACGGGGGGGACCTAAACCTTTTAATACCTATGGGGGATCCAAAACTTGCCTATATACCTATGGGGGATCCAAAACCCTGTTTAAATACCTGGGGGGACATATAAACTACACACCTACCACTGGAGATAATAAAGTATATAAAACCTACTAGAGGATAAAACTTATGGGGGACCCTTTTCCTTCACTGGGGGCCCCAAATAATTTATGCGTGTGAAGTCGCTAAAGTGTTAACCCGGTTTTAACCTAAGCTAAGTAGTTGATAAAGTTAGCAATCGACCCGCGGACTCCAGTCGGGTTTTTAAGCCATTGTTAAGGCCCCCAAGTCGATTGTTAAGACCTTAGCAATCACTCCGGGGACTAATACAACATTACAACATGTATCACTTATACATACACACACATATATATATTAAAAATATATTTATAATATATATATATATATATTTTATAAAAATTTTATTTATATATATAATTATATACACACATATGTCAGAAACATCCAGGATGAAGAGTAAAAGTGACCAAAATATATTTCCATGGATAAAAATTAAGTCATGAAAAATATGAAAACAGAAACAAATAAGACACTAACGCGTTTCGGAAATGCCTTCGTTATTCATAGCATGCCAAGCAAACCTGCACTCCAAGGCTAAGTTCACACGGCTTAATTGCAGGACGTATTTCGCCCCGCAATTACCCTTGTGGACGGGGGGGGGGGGGGGCGTATACGCCGGAATAAGTGCATGTATTCTCTCCCGCTCGCTTGTGCGAGCAGGGAGAGGAGCCGTAATCCCTATCCTCTTTTAGAAATGTGGATTACCCTAATGTCTGGGACGATTTTCCGCCCCAAAAAAGCAATCGGTGCGAATTACGGGCTGAATAAGTCCCAGATTAAAAACCTGTGGAACGTAGCTAACACATATTGTAAAAAATAATTGTCACGAGGCAGCATGATCCCGAAATTAAACCCCTTGACTTTTACAGGTAAAATAAAATAGGGAAAACACAAGTTTAAAAAAATCATTTTTTTTAAAAACATTTATCAAATTCTGTCAAAAACAATAATAATAAAAAAAAAGCACAAAAAACCCCTTTTTAATATTGAACAGAGATTTGTCTTTTATTTAACCTTTGAGGGGATGTATAGCTAGTTTAAAAACCACCCGCCTCTCTGCTCAAAAGTTTTTTATGGTGGGTTTCCCCCCCTCACTGGTTTACTAAACCCCTTTTATTTCCCCCTAAGGGAAAAACCTTCTGTTTACCATTGTGAAATTTGGTGTTTGCTGGAAAAAAAAACATTTTTTGTTGGACGGACAAACAACCCCAGGTACAACAATACTTCAGGCTGGATAGACAATTTAAAATATAATTTTTTTAAATATGATAAAAAAACGTACAAAAAATCCTTAAACCCTATCAAATTTCCTAATCTAGGGAAACCCCCCCTGAAAAAGGACGCCCCCCCAGGGAACCTATCTGAAGCCCTATGTTTTAACCCCCAACAAAAATACCCTAACAGATAGTAAAGACCACAGGACAAAATAAAAAGAAATGCACAAAAATTTCCCAATAAGCAATCAAAAAAACCAAAGACAAGAGAAACAAACATACATCATAATTCCCTGTCCACGCCCCCACTCCTGTTTTGCCACCTTCGAATGTCTTTTTGGGCCCCTGCCCCGACCCCCATGCTGCTGCTGCCGTTGCCCTCCATTCTCTTTCATTGTGCAACTATTTGGCCTACTACTGTTTTGCCACCTCCAGAATGTGATTGTGCCACTGCTGACCTCATGCTGCTGCTGTGGCTGCTGTCTTTTTGACCTTTCCACTCTCATTTTTGCATTTGTGCCACTCTGGTTGGGGACCTTTTATCTTTTTTTTTACCCCTCCTGTATTGTGATGCCACCCCCCCAGCCCCAGAATTTCCATTGTGCCACTCCTGCCCCTCATTGTCTTGCCTGCTGCCGCTGCTGCTGCCGTCCCTCCACACTTGTCATGTCCCTTTTATATGTTTTGCACCACCAGAATGTGATGTGCCATGCCTGACCTCAGTTTGCTGCTGTGGCTGCTGCTGACCTCCACACTTGCATTGTGCCACCTGGCCTACTGTTTTGCCACCTCCAGAATGTCAGGCATCTTCCTCACCGCTTTTCAGTTTTTGTGTGCCATGTTTTGCCCCCCGTTAAGTGCCCAAAGGGGGGAATTTTTTATAGTGAACCCGGACTATTTTTAAGGGAAAGCGGCAGGCCCGGGGTCTTTTCTTGCGAATTTGTCTTTCCCTAAAACGCAACATTGTATGAAGACCAAACCAAGCTCCCTCTGCATAATTAAGCATGGCACAACGTTCTACAGCACCCCGCAGGTTCTGTGCAGCCTGGAAATAGCTGTTTTTTAACGCGATTCGTGCCGAAGTTATTCGGACCGAAACGAATTTTGTCGGAAAATTCGGCGAAGTGACCAAACCGAATTTTTTGAGAAATTCTCCCTCCTCTAAACACAGTGCATCACTATCAACCAAAGCCAAAATGTACAAGTGGCTTTAACACAACGTATAAAATGACTAAAAAACACTGTTACACAAAACCAGAATCCCAAGGTTTAGTACCAACGTCCTACTAAGACCACATATCACCACCACATAGTGAATAATACACCATACCACTACTGAATACAAACCATTATACTACAACCAATATTAACGGCATACAGTGACCATACAGTAGTGGATACCAGCTGTACACAGACCCTTATATGTCAAGTGATTACAGTAAACTTGCATCCAGGCACTTATAGGAGACCTCTCTAAAGAGTCTCTCTCTTCTTCTTCTCCATCTGTCCCAGACCGCCATGATGTCTTCTCCTGGCCACAACTCTTCACTGTAGAATTTACAAAACAAATAGCTTAGACTCCTCAATTTATCAGCGCTTCTCTACCAATTCCTATCTCTGTATAAACGCACCATTTCTAGCACCCCAAATGGTTATAATTACCCCTTTGTGTCTCAAACAGTAAAAGTGCAGAAGGTACACCCCCAATTAAGTCCTCAATTAAGTAGGTGCATAGTGCCCCATTCAGTAGGTAAACTTATAGGTCTCCCAATAGGTAGGTATCTCAGTCCCCTATTAAGCGGATAGGTAATATAGATCCCTATTATGTAGTTATATAGGCCCATGAAGGTAGTTATTTGCCCCCTGGTAGCCATGTAGTAGCCCCCCGGTAGCCAGGTAGTTATGTTCCCTCCTGGTAGCCAGGTAGTTATTTTCCCCATGTAGCCAGGGTGTTGCCCCTTGCAGCCATGTAGTAGCCCCCTGTAGCCATGCATAAGCTCACTGTAGCCATGTAGCAGTCCCCTGTAGACAGATAGTAGCCCACTGTAGCCATGTAATACTCCCCTGTAGTCAAATAGTTTCCCCTGTAGCCATGTAGTAGCCCCTGTAGCCAGACAGTTGCCCCTGTAGCCATGTACGAGCCCCCTGTAGCCAGATACTAGCCCCCTGTTGCTAATGATAATAAAATTTAAAAAAAACGTATGCACCTTTCCAGGATCCCTGCAGCGCTGCCAGGTCTGGAAGCTGGTGATCAGTGTAAGCGGTGTGACGTCATCACACCGCTTACACCCAGCACTCAGTTCCTGGGATTTCCTGGGACGGGCGGGACTCGCCGTCGCAGCAGGCATGGTAAAAGCCGTGCACCCCCTGCGACGCTGCTGTGTATGTACAGCACTGACTGAGCGCTGTACATACAGGATTGGAGGCAGGAGGGGAACGATCCCTCCTGCCTCTTCGCTGTAGGAGCAGCTACACAGCGAGTGTGCAGCTGCTGGCTCTGACTCTGCACAGCCATTTTACAATGGCCATGCAGAGTCAGAGGCTAATCGCCGGGCGGACGAAGCGGGCAGCCAGCCGCTGCGCCCCCCTCTGGTGAGCGGAGCCCCAGCGCCCGGGAGATCGCCCGCCTCACCCGCCCCTAGGAACGGCCGTGACAACACCACGTCCAGCCGTGCCCTGCAAAATATAGCAGAGCAGCCTGTGTATTGTAGAAGCGATCTAAAGATCACTGAGTCAAGTCACCTATGGGGACAAGTTAAAAAAAGAAGAAAAGTAAAAACAATTAAAAAAAGATTTGAAAAATGGAGCTATACACAGAATTCAAAACTGACTGCGGCAGTAAGGCAATGTTTACACGGCTTATTGCCAACCTAATTGTGGTGAAAGATATCACCCCTCAATTACTCCGTCAGCCTAGCAGCGGGGGGCGGGGTCAGGCACCTCGCCGTCCCCATAGAAACTCATAATTCACGGCGCGTACACGCCGTGAATAATGTGCATGTCACTTTCTCCCCCTTCGGCGTATTCGCCGAGCGGGGAGAAGAGACGGAATCCACAGTTCTCTATGAGTACTGTGGATTACCATAGTTACTGGGACGGATTGGAGACGTACTGCCGTGCAAATACGGTGCGCAGTACGGCTCCAATCAGCGCCCAAATAAGCCGTGTGAACGAGGCCTAAGGGGTCAAAAAGTGTAATATTACAAATTCTGGGTATTAGGTAAACTGAAACTTGTCTCAGGGATTTATTCTGATTTCCAAATTGGGCATCCAGGATAGATTTTTCCTCCAATGTAGGGCATTTGTTGTTCACCTCAAATTGTTTTTCACATTGCCGATCAACATGACAGGATCGTATGTTGAACTTGATGTACTCTTTTTTTCATATTTATCTATGTACATTAACTATGTAACTTGGTCGAATCAACGAAATTCATAGACACATGCAGTTTGTCTCTAGGCAGCCATTAGCCATGGCATGTGTGCATGATGTCGGCAGCAGCTGCAGCACTATGTGAGCTTGGTGGAGACCACTGGAGTCTTTCTTCTTAGTCTCTTAAAACTTTAATGGTAAGAATTATCACGTGGTCTTAACGATTGTTCCCATGTGCATCCCTGCTCGTAGCTTAACCCATGTCTTACACATTACTACTTGATGTGTTTTTGTCTTGTATTTCTATTTAACTGCTTTTTTAATTTTGTTTGTTCTTGCACTGAAACAGCCGTAACCTTTTATTTCTTTTAGTTTTTAAAATAGCAATATGAGGAGTTTTTTCAGGATGAGTTTTCTAACTTTTAGATTAACTTTTATTAACCCTTTCTGGGAGGAATGGAGAAACAGTAATGCCACCTTTTGCATTTTAAATTGTGGAAATAATTCATATACTTGATAATTTTTTTTTTTTCTGTTACTTTTGCACAACAAAAACTATGGGCCTTAATCACTAGGCCTGAAAAGTACTTAATGACCAGATCATTTTTTTAGTCTTCGCTGTGCCTATTGGAGCATGGGAATGCCCTTTGATTATCAAAGGGTTAAGCGTCAGGAATTAGAGGTTTTCTCCAGGTGCTTACAAAGACTGCTCTAGGAACAGGGTTGTTAAATACAGGGTTGTTAAATACAGCTCTGTTCCTATCACAACTGCAGCTCTGAGAGCCGCAAAACCCCTCTATCTTCAGCAATGTCTTTTGGTGTTGCTGCAGAAGAACTACTGGCACCACCTGCTGTCTATAGTTGGTGGACAGTCAATAATGGGGCTTTAATGTGTGAAAACTGTCTAGGTGTAATACTTTCTTTGTCATCCATAGCAACCAATCAGAGCTCCCCTTTCAATTTTTTCAGAGCACTATATGAAATGAAAGGGGAGTTCTAATTGGTTGCTATGGGGAACAAAGAAAGTCTTATACCTACACAGTTTTCATACATGAGGGCCTATATTTTTATTTGGTGTGCCACTGTATCTAAAGATCCATAACATTTTTATTTTTAGGCAACTTAAGGAGAAAAATATGTCCACAGCGCACACAACCAAGGAGTATTGGAGTAACTTCAAATTAGATAAAAGTATTTACTTTATTAAAAAATGTAGAGGATGTTATTCCTTTGCATATTTAAAAGCTACAATCCTTTAAAATCTTATGCGTTTTACGCCAGAATCGGCGCTTCTTCAGAGATACATATCACAGTCTCGTGTCAAAATTAAAGAAAGATTGTCGTGAACAATTGTATGATTCACATGTCCATCATTGGTAGTTCAGTATCCTTTCATCTGGTTAATACAACAATCAATCAAGTATCTTATCTCCTGCCGAGAAGCGATCTTCTCTTAGAGCAGAAGAGATGTCAATCAAGCTAGCACATGGCATTACATTGCGATCGATCGCATAGACACATTACTACATTAACACATATGGTACTACAAAGTGTTGCAAACAAAAAGATTCAATTTGCATTTAAAGGAAACAAAAGACAACAGTAATATAATTAATACCGGCAGCCCTGTGGGATGTGAATATACTGTACATGTGGAATGAAATAAAGTGTTTTAACGTTTCCCCATTGTGCTAACAAGCTAGAAACAAAACTATTCAACCAATAAATAGTGATTACATGTACATAGCCCAATTCTAAGATACCCACGTTAGTAACACTCAATCTATCAATAAAACAAGTCGGTCTCTCAGATCGACCACCGTGGGTATAATCTAGTGGGTAATTAGAAAATACAGTGTGAAATATTTTTAAAAGGCAAAACCTTGTTTGAATAATGTAAAATAACTCTGTATATTATATATATATATATATATATATATAAATAATATATACTTGATATATAATTTTATATATTATATGTTAATATAATAATATATATATATTAATAACCTGGAGGATAAACTGGAGACTAGACTGGTAGATAACCCTGTAAAAAAAATCATAATAATAATTGATAACCACTAAAAAAAAATAAAATAATAAATATTACTTAAAAAACTACAGGAGCTAGATATTGACCTCACAAATATAATTACAGACCCTAAATTAATAAATTAGTTCAACAATGTCGTTAAGCCCGTTTGGATGAATAGTTTGTAAACGGTACATCCAAAATAATTCGCGTTTCTGCAGAAGTTGAAATTTATTGGGACGGTCTGTGTGGATTTTGTCAATCAGTGTAATTGTTAATTTGGAAAAATCTTGTAAATGCACTTCTTTTAAATGACTTGCCACACTCTGTCTGAGGTCTCCCTTTTTGGTGCTTGCCCTATGTCCATTTAATCGGACATGTAGTGGGCAAGTTGTTCGTCCAACGTACTGAATTCCAATCCCAAAAAGTTTTACATAATACAAGGGGCCCTTTACAATTAAGCTAATGTTTAATTTTAAATTTTTCTTTCGTAATGTTAGAGGTAATAAATTGAGTTGTGGCAATACTTTTACAACAAAGACAACCCCCTGAATTGGATGGGGAACTCCCTGAATCTAACATGTTGCCATTGATTTTAGGATTAATACTCCTAATTAAACTGGGTGCAACAATACCCTTGATGTTAGAGGCTCTTCTATAGACTAGACCCGGTTTATCTGGGACAAACGGTCCCAGAAAGGGGTCTTTTTTCATCAAGTGCCAATGTTTTAGTAATATATTCTTTATTTGCTGGTGTGATGTGTTAATCTGTGTAATCAGAGAGAATTTCATATGTAATTCTTCATCGACATCTTTATGTTTGTCACCTTTTGTTACAAGACAGTCTGTTTGTGTTATAGACTTCGTTTTAGCAAATGCATCACGGAGCAGTTTTTTGGATGTTTTGTCCAAAATATTTTCTTTCAATGTGAGCTTTTTATTAAAAATTATTTCACCCTTTTGCAATTTTTAGGGATGGTTAAATTTGACCTGTGGAATTTTTATGAGCCAGGGCCAAAATTTCCCCTATAAAAAATGGTAACTGTTATTCAAAATTTAAAAAATGTAGATGTGCCCAAGTTTACCTTTTTGTTAGAGATTTTTAAATCTAAAAATTCAATCTCCACCAGATTACAATGTGCTGTAAAATTGATGCCTCAATTGTCGTTGATATGGGAAATAAAAATGGATAGTCCCTTCCTGGGGCCCTTTCAGATAAACAGTCATTAGTATCTTTTAAACCCATAAATGTTTTATTTTCATTTCTTTTTAAATTTTTTCTAAAGTATAAAAATGTTTTTTTTAAAAGAGGCCATAAAAAATTTGCAACGTGGGGCAACTCTCGTCCCCTAGCTGTGCCTCTCTGACAATAGATGGCGCTTTTTTACAAAAAGAATTTTTTCCCCAAATAAATTTTGGACCAGTAAGTAAAAATTTTTATAAGAACATTAAGTGTAAATTGAATCAAGAAAATATTTTATACTTTTTATGCCAAGATCATGTCTGATGTTAGTATATAATGCTGTTACATCTAGAGTGAGCAAAGTATAGTTCAGATTTGGTTCTATTTCTGATAATAAAGAAATTAAATGACCTGAGTCATTTAAATGAATAGGTAATTGAACAACATATGGTTGTAAATTAAAGTCTAAAAAATGTGACAATTTGATGGTAGGAGAGTTTATTCCTGAAATAATTGGACCCGGGGGGGGGGGGGGGTGGGGGTGCTTTTATGTAGCTTGGGAAGATAATAAAAAAGTGTGTTTGGCTGTTTCTTTCAAATGCAAATTGTATCTTTTTGTTTGCAACACTTTGCAGTACCATATGTGTTTATCCCGTTAAGTCTGTGTCTATGCAATCACAATGTAATGCCATGTGCTAGCTTGATTGCCTCTTTCTGCCTACCAGAGGATGCTTCTGGGAGGAAAAGATACTTAAATTGATTTGTATAAACCCAATCAAGGCCCCATTTTTCGTCCCCAGATGAAAGGATTAAAACACCAATGATGGACTGGAATCATACAATTTTTCAATGATCTTTTTTAAAAATTTGACACAAGATGGATATGTATCCTGAAGAAGCGCGTTTCTGGGTAAAACGCAAAGATTTTAAAGGTTGTAGCTTTTAAATAGCAAAGAAAAACATCCTCTACATTTTTTAATAAAATTTACTTTTTTCCCAAATTTTGGGTTACTCCATTTTTCCTTGGTTGCGGCACCGTGGCACATTTTTTTCCTTAAGTTGCCCCACAATACCCGCAAGCTCTTCGGCGTGTGGGATTCTATCTGTGCCGGGTGCGCCTCCTACGACGGAACGTGAGTTCCTATGCCCCCCATGGGCTTCTTTAATGCACAACTATACTAGGTGAGCACATTTTTTACTCTGTTTCTTGTGTAATTTCCCTAATACTTCCAAATTTGCCCCCCTCCTTTTTGTCTTCTTTTTTGCATTTTTTTTTTAGTTGATGAAGGGCACGTTTTTTGCAGAATGACTTGTGATTTTTCTTGGTTCCATTTTGGGTTACCTAGGAATATTTGATAGCTTTCTATTCTGTTTTTTTTAGGGAGCAGATGAGCAAAGACTAGTAATATTTTCTTTTTTTTGAATTTTTTTTTTTTTTATTATGTGAGGATAACAAATGATAATTTTTTTAGTTTGCGTTGTTACAGATGCAGAAATACCAATTATATTTAGTTTTATTTATTTTTTATAGAAGTCTTTATTTTTGTCTTTCTTAACCTTTTGCCATTTTTTTTACAATTATTTAGTCCCAGTAGGCACCTACTGTAAATATGGGATTGTTTGATTATGCTTGTCAGTGTAAAACCTTCTCTGGCAGGGCCTAAAAAGCAAACACAAAAATAAAAATAGGGCCTTATTATGCCCCCCCGTGAGGTAAACCAAAGATCCCAAAAGAACCATCTCAGGCGAGTGCCAAATGGGTTACAGAGGGAGCCCCCTCCTCTGAAAAACATTTGATGCCTAGTGACTGCGCTTTTAAGGGAAAATTTAAAAAGCTTTGGGTCTGAGGTTTTAAAAATTATCCCAAGGAATTTTCCCGAGAATCCTGCCTGTCACTGCTTTACCCAGCACAAGACTCCCATCCCAGCCTATTACTGCCTTGACTTCCAGACACATTGTGGTCATTAAAGGGTTAAAAAAGTATATTTGGGATTAGTTTTATTTGGACTGGCAACATCTGTTTTGCTAACTCAGAAAATAAATGATAACTCACGTGGGATTTACAACAGCACAGCTGTGAGAGAATGTGCTAAGAAGGGATTCTAAGAGGAATAAAGTTTAGTTCAGTTTTTTATTATGATATAGTTACTTTGACAACATTCTGTGCAAAAAGTCAGAGATCACCCCTTCATTTTTTCAATTTCCAGTCAAAGATGACCATAAAAGGGCCTGTCTTATGAAGACAATCCCTTTTATTAAAGAAACTGGACTAGTTTGTCTAACACCTGGTATACAGCTGTAAGCACAGCTTAAATTTCCCTGCAGTGGCCGAAATATAGCAGGTCTTAAACAGTTGCCCCAACCCATTCATGAAGTCCAAATGTGCTAATAGTACATATTGGCAATATTTCTTTTGGTAAAGCAAACCTTTTTATTATGTGAAATTAATCAGTATTCAAGTTAAATGGATAGCCCCATCACAGAATGTTTATCTCCATATAATTCAGTAGTCCAACGGCATAGATAGTTCCATTTTAGTTGGTTAGAGAGGTCACTCACCCAACTTTAAAATTTGAGGATTAATGAAGTGTGTTTTCCATGAACATTATTTTATTAAGTGAAAAGTCATGTTACAAATAAATCACAATAAAGCCTATGTGATAGTAAAATGGCATAGTAAACAATATGCAACATGAATTTTCTTAGCAGATTTATCAGTATATCTGGTGAATATCAACAATCAAATAATAGGGACAAGCATAAACTGCCAAAGGAAGAAAAAAGGGGAATGGTGCATAGATCATGACTCATTTGAATTCAGCATTAAGTTGTAATAGTAAAGGTACATAAAATCTGGATTTAGTCCAAATAGCCCATAAGCTCTGTTTTTGAGGCAGAAAAAAGGAGGGTCTATTTATCTCAACTCATAATAGCAATTGTAATTAAAACATCTGATGATATCTGAAAGTGTGGGGGATATTTGGTCTTTCCAGAGAAAAGCTATAGCTACCATGGTAGAAATGAAAGTATGAAATATGAGTGTCCCAATGAGAGGATCAAAATTGTCAATTCCTATATTAAGGACAAGGCATTATGGGAAAAGAGCTGAAAGCTCAAGTGCCCTCTATAGGATGTAACCAATCCTCAATTCGCTTGTGACTCACTGAGTCTTGGAAAGCAAAAAGGATTCAAGCCAAGCCAGTGTTATTCTGTCCTGACTTTCTAGTTGCAATTTAGCTGTACATCACTGACGTCTTTCTGGTTATCATGTGGACAGGAGTACTCGCTTCTATCCAGCAAAGCTGTTGATAGTTTATTGTCATTTGCAACAACCTACTTGTATATAAAAGCATTTTCTGCTGTCACTGCGATAAAAACGAAATACAGAACAAGACTGAACATTGAAGATGAGAGATGTGTTTGTTTCTTGTGCAATAAGTTATGTTTCAACATATTGTGCAGTGATAAACACACAGCCGTCACAGTGAACTGAACGACACTAACTGTAGCTTGGAAATTTCAGATAATTCATCATGTCTGTATGTAGCTTACTAATAAAGCTTATCTAGTGCGCATTTTACAATGATACTAGATTTAATTAGCAGTCTATAGACATTACATTGAGTAATTCGCTGTTGTGTGTCTTTTACTGATTGTTAGATTACCAAGATCTTGGGGGTCCCTATCAAAATAGGACAGGAGTAGGGGGTCCGTGACAGAAAAAAGGTTGAAAACCTGTGGTCTAGTGCAGCAAAAATATTAAGGTCCATATCCACGGTGGTGTGAAGCAGTATGGGGATTAAAGGGATGGACCATGATTTTTAGAAAATTGTCTAAGGAATGAAAATAACTTTAATTTACCCGATCATCCTATGCTGCTCCAGCACGGCCATCATTCAGACCAGAGGCAAAATGTACACTGTACAAGTAATGAACCATCTATACAACTATCAGTCAAGCATGATGATGGGGATATTTAACAACATATAGAATTGGGGTTCTTGATATAGGGTTTATAAATGTTAATACACATAATTTACCAGATGATGTAATTCTTTCTGAAATACAATAGACTGCGAAAAATAACAGCAAAATAAAAACTTCTTCTAAAAGTAGTATAGAACTTATATACTTAACAGACAAGTAAGCTGCTGAAGTTCTTAGAAAAATGGAGTAGCCACTTGGAGCCAAACCTCATTGTCTTTAAATGTGATTAGGATATCATGTATCACACTGAGAAAAAAAATGCACCTAAATTCTAGGCTGAACATTGTAGATGTTTACAAAAAGTAGGGAAAATCTGAGCAGCCTTTTACTAAAGAACTGAAAGCAAGACTCACATAAAGAATGTAAATGAAGAAAAATGATGGGCACCAGGAATGATTAAAATAATGATACTATATTTAGTTCTTAATGGGCTTGTCTGAGTCGTTAAAAAAATAATACGTAAAAAAACATAAAAACACGCTAGGCCTGTATGTATATCTAGCCTCGATGATGTTACATTCCAAGGTTTGTAAGAAAAAAATCTATTTCTCTATTTCGCTATTTATTGTACAATTTTTTTCATTGGTGCATAGTTCAGCATAGTTTTGATTCAGAACTGCAAGATAATCTGCAATCTAAAATAAGTGAAAAGATGAATACTATGAAGAGATTACACTATGTAGCAATTTTACATATGTTTTTTGTTCCCAATTGTTAATTGCGTTTTCCTAATTCTTGGTGCCTAAAATGAAAATACACTCAGGCGCACCATCACAAGTAGGATTGGCCTCAGTGGACAGATTTCTCTGTGGAGAAGAACAACGTAAAGTGGAAGCCACTGGTGGACCCCGCAAGGTGCTGATGCCATCACATAATGCTAGGGTTCATAAAAAAATGTCACTGCTCTCAATTAGGAGTCAATAGCTTTCAAGCACCTCCAAGATCATTTCCCTAAGATGTTTGAAGCAAAGGTCAAAGCTGGTGGACCACAAATCAAGAAGATCATAGAATGCAGTGAATCTTCCAGGAGGCTAAATGGAAAGTAGAAAGCAGCTTGGAACAGTTTTGTCGCAGTGGTTCACAGCTTGTCGCAGTGGTCCACAGCTTCCTAGTCAGTCACAAGGATGAAAACTATGCACATTGGTACAGACTCTGATAAAGAACTATCCTGCAATGGGCTGCTGGATGTCACTCAAATCCCACATCCATGATGCCCATCTTGATAAATTCAAAGAGAATATGGAAGCTTATTCAGAGGAGCAAGGCATGTGCTTTTGCCAGGATATAATGAATTTTGAACCCCATTACCAAGGACAATATGACAAGAACATGATGGGAGACAATATTTTGGGGACGGATTAATGAAAGTGATATGCAATACAGTCACAAATCCAAAAAATATAATAATTTTTTAGCTATTTTATGCAGCATTGATCGCAATTAATTATAACTGCATATTTGTAGTAAAATGTTGATTGTTTATATGATAAAACACAGGAACAAATCTAAAATTTGTGTTTTATTGCAATAAATACAAAATAAGAGTAGGCCATTGTCCTAAAATCAAGGTGCATGAGAAATGTTTTTTTATCAAGTTAATATGTGAACACTTAGAATCTGGGAAAAATTGTGTTAAATAGTGTTATTAACCAACAAGAGGGGTGTCTAAACACTGAGGTAAAATTATGTTATGTTAGTATTTTCTTCTGGTTATCTTCCTGAATGCTTTATCTAGCTATTTCAAGGTGATATTTATTGCTTTCCAACAAATGTTATTTACATAGTAATACATTTATATAACATATATATAATGTTCATTTCTGCACATCTTATTCTTAATTTCACTACAATACACATAACTGATAACAATGACTTAATTATTAATAATTATTTCCCATTGTAAAAGAATAATAAATACAAATACCTTCCCTGAAATACACAGCCTCATGTAATAATGCATACAAATCATGCATGAAGTACAATATGATGTTCCAAACCTACAAAAAATGCTTCTTAATATTTCTCTACCCAGTCATATCTGCTTTCACCCTTCCTTGTATATGAGCTAAGGGAGGGAGAAACAAGTCAAAACAAACCTTTTTTTTCTGACATTTTATTACTAGATATAGATATGTAGTTGATGTTATATTGTAAGATTAAAGGTGCTTAAAAAAAGCATGGTGTAAAATCATGGCTACGATATTCATAACTGAGAGAATATAACACCGTTTTATTAACATGAAAAGATATCCTATCTGTATAAGCCTTATCTCTAGGTTTCAAATGTTCAATATATGTATATGACTATGTCAGTTATGCTTTGCTTTCCAGACACTGGCTATTTGCCACTGATATCAATTTTACTACAAGCTTTTATTTTGTGCCATCTCTTTCTGATTCACCCTGCATCACTTCTTTTGACCATTAAACTGTGATAGAAAATATACGTATCTCTTACCAGGGATGGATGTGCTAAAATTCAGCATATGTGAGGTAACAGCCACGTACTCCCCAACCATGTTGTTTCTGTGAAGATTTTAAACCGTTATCTATAACATTGTCAAACGTGTACATTAATAGCAAACAGAATTGGTCTTAAGTAAAGGCTACACACCTTCGGTCCATGGCCTTTTTTCAATATCCAGGATGATCTTAGCAATATGGGTTGATACAGTCAGTTCGAGTTGCTGTGGAAGGGAAATTCAGAACAGCTGTAAGGCTTGAAATTTGCAGAAATGCACAAAGTTCAGACTTCACATTCTTCCTGTCTGTAGTATTTCTTAAACCTACCCCCTGTGCAAACAGCTCAGCACTTTTTTTTTCTTACCTACTAAACTGAATTTGTGAAAAGTATGTGTGTGGAGAGCTCTATAGCTTACATTTCAGTGCAGATTATTTATCAGCTAACCTGTGACTCGCCCATGGATCAGACAGATAGGTGGGAGTGGAAGCTGGAAATATATCAGCGTGTCTGTTATGTGCATGTAAAGTTCGAACAGTTGAGACAAAATACAGAAATTAAGATTACAGTAAATAAAATACAATATATATTACTCCTAAACAAGATGCACCTTGAATATAATTGATATTCAGTGGGCATAACCTTGCTTGTTTAGCAAACCCAGGTCTGTATTTTCTGACCACCATCTATCAGATATATAATGAAATACTGTTAAAGGGGTTTACAAAATTATTTATAAACAGCCTTTGCTAGTAGGAAAAGTTTTAAAAAAAACTTTTTAAAAACTAGTTTTATATTCCTCATTAGTGATTCCAAGTCCTGACTATCTGTTGGCCAAGGTTTAGAGAGGCTACAAAGGCTGTCTTTCAATCTGGAGGATCAGAACCCCCCCCGAAGCCCTAAGCGAAGGGGGACCATGACTTTGGGAGGGTGGAACCTAGAGCTCCCGTATAGTCTGGGAGTTTTGGCTGTATAAGTGTAAGTATTTAAGCTGATGGTTTCAGTTTATGCATAGTATATTTAATGTAAGTAATTTTGAGCAAAGGGGAAAGGTTTTGAGAGAGCAGCTTGTAGTCCCTGCATTGTGCTTAAGCTCCTGTCTGTGTAGTTTATAGGTATGAGCTGGGGGGTTGTGTTATGAGAGGGAGGAGTGTGTGGATGGGGAAGAGTTACTGTGAGGAGAGTGGGGTTAGGTATAGATATAACTTCCGGTCTTCTGTTCCTACTTCCTCTTTTCTCTCATCAAGAAGCAAGGAAAGATGTCCCTCCCACCTGCCCCTACTTTAATGAATGCTCTGAAGCTTGTATTTAGCTATGACCTGTACAGTGACGAATGTATTATTGTATTGTTTTATATTGACTTTATTATATACCTGGTTTCAAACACAGTTATTATGATGCTGATGAGTTACTTGTGTTGGCCCAAGCCCAAGGAAAGGACGATCCTTCAGCCATGGTTCCCTAGAGGTTTCCTCCACAGGGGGTTTTTCCTCTCCTGAGTGCTGTAGGATGACTCCTAGTGAGTCTGGAATTTGCTGAATTGTTCAAAGAAAAAAACTCCTGCGGTTCAGGAGTCAGGTGGAAGTTACAGGCCAAGTTATGGTGGACTAATTTTAACTAATAGAGGATGTTAAATCTCATGGTGTGAAGAGGCTGAGCTTTGGAAGTGGCCAGCCTTAAGGATGGTATAATGGTAATGGCATCCAGGGGCGGGCACAGTGGTTAATCAGGAGTGAGGATCTTCAGTAGAGTCATTGGTGCCCCTAAAGTGTACTGGTTCTGCTAGAATGGCAAGTCACAGCATGCCAACCCTTTATTGCTGTCTGGCCGGGTACTGCATGTCAGACAGCTGGGAATATCACACAATTGTCTAGCACTCCACCTGCCTCCTTCCATGTTTGTTGTACTTATACAGTTTGAATAAAGCTGTGGCCATTTGACAAAAGAGAACATGTTTGTGCATTTATTCTTGGGTTTAAACTGGGTACTAGTTAGAGCGGGGGTTCATCCCATATCCAAAAGTCATGTCTTGTGCTTTGCTACACAGACAACCCACTGACATGAATTAGTGCTGTATAATGCTTAATACATAGTGTAGGTAATATAGAGTGCAGGTAAAATGAAGACTTACTGGCAGGTTTTCCTACAGATTATAGCTAGCTGCTGGAGGCCCAGAAGGGGGATGCTCCATGACTGGTTTATTGTAAAGTGACTCTTCTAACAAATAGCTGTTTTCCAAAACTGAGATTCCTTTAACTCCAATGTGAAGCCAGCTCCAATTCAGTGCCGTTGCTGCTGATTGTGCTCCCCGCTAATGACACCATGTTCGAAGGTCACAAGACGCTCCAGTCAATCTATGGCTACAGTAGTTATATGCCATTCACACAGGAAGAGTCAATGATAGGACAATGATAGGCTGCAGTATCATGTGACTAATGAATGTGACATTATGTGGCATTATTTTTAAACTCTCGGGAACAGCAGGACCTTTTTTAAAGTAACAAACAACCTCTTTAAGTGCATTTTTTTTCCAGCTAAGACACATTAGTATATTATGTCATTTAGCTTTTATTCTGTTCTTTGAGCACAACTGAAAAAATAGCATCCTCTACTAGATACAGGAGGTATTCTGCCTACCTGTGGGAAGTCAGAGAAAATCTATTATGAGAAGTCTTGTTTGCTCTGCCTAATGCTTTATACTCCAACTTGATTTGTTGGGATTGCATCACATCGATGCGTGCAATGTCATAGAAAGCTTACATTGAAGTTTTTTCTTAGATTGTTTATGTTTATTATTATAGACTACAACTAGCTGAAGGAAGAAAACAAAGAGTAGTTAACAGCCATAAGGCAAGCACTGTCCCACCGGAGGATCATAGTATCCTCACGTCTCCTGTGCTGCTGTGTCTCTTAGGCCAGAAGTCTAAGACAGTTTAGACTTCTGGCCTAAAAAGTCTCGGGAGCAGCATCCTGGCTTAGGGGGCTAAATACAGACCCACATACAGAGAGCCAATATACATACCTACCTACAGGGGGCCTTTATACTTATTTACCTATAGAGACCTAGATACCTACCTACCTACCTACAGGGGCCTTATATCCTTATCCACCAACTTACAGGGGGCCTATATTATTACCTACTAGGGACTTATATTTCTACCTATTAGTGGGACCAATATATCTACATACCTACTGGGTGGCCTCTATGTCTACCTATCAAGTGGAGGACCTCTAAACCTACATACAGAGGGCCTATATAACCACCTAAAGTGGGTCTATATATCTACCTATAAGGGGCCTATATACTTAACTACTAAGGGTTTTATATACTTAACCACAGTAGGTCTGTATACCTACCTATTATGGACCTACATACTTAACTACTAGGGGATTATATTACTATCTACTGGGGGGTCTCTATTTCTACCTAGAGGGGGAATAATATACCTACTAATCTAATGGTGGCCTACATACCTACCTACCCACTTACTGGTGAGCATATATACCTACCTGTTTAATGGGTGGCTTATATACCTACATACCTAGTGTGGGGCCTATATACCTTTCTACCTAGTAGAAGGCTTATATTCCTACCTATCTACTTGATAGGTGACCTATACACCTATATACCTATCTAGAAAGCTACCTAACAGGGGGAGGGCTATTTACTTACACATTGGGGAGCTATGGATGGCGAGTTTTTACAGAGGTAATAATTGGTAGGGAAGTGTTTGGAAAGTTAAGGGCCTAAGATGATTGTGTGGTAAATTCTACAGGGATGAGTCATGGCGGGGAAAAGTCATCATGGTGTCCTGTACTGGATAGAGAAGAAAAAAAGAAAAAAGAGTGACTCATCAGAGAAGAAGTCTCCTGTGAGCAAGAGTAAATTTGTATGTGTGACAGCTTTCTTATAAACTGGTATCTACCACTGCATGGTCACTCTATGGCAGTAATATTGGTCATAGTGTAATGGTTTTTAGAGGGTAAAAAAGGTGGTATTATTCGCACGGGTTGATCATGTTTTAGTGTTGGCGTTTTATCGCCCAAAGTTGAAATGGGCACTTTTTATTTTGACGAAATTTTTAGATCATGCGATTAATTTAGGTTAAATTCGTGCACATCTATTAAATCGCCCCTTTTTCGGCGTTTCCCTGTCTTTTTGGGGGCCCAGCAAACCCCTTTACAAATGGGCAGGGTGAGAGGGTTGTCGACTAATGACTGGGATTGTATTTTTCGATTGGCTGGAAAAAATCACTGACCTCGTTTTACATAAAACGCTCTTCCTTTTTTAGCCTCAGTTCTCTCACGTCTCAGAGCGTAACGGCGCTCGTTGTGTAAACAGCTCGCGAAATTAATTATTTCTTCAAGAAAAGCTTATGTTTGCTGTGTCTTACAACTTAGTTAGTTTAGAGTTTGGGAAGTTTTTATGTAGTTAGGTAGGAATTTTTAAAGGGCATCTCCGCGAAATCACGGGGGGGGGGGTAGCGGGGGGGGCCCCCATGGCGAACACAGACAAGTCATAAAGAATACTGGATAAAGTTCCCCAAAGACTTAGTGTAGACATTGCACTGAATAGCTTTTTTATTAACAGTTTTCTATTGAAATTTTCCTGGTAGGGCCCCTGAACTTATTTAGGATACAATCTTTTTATAACTGCAGGCCCTTTTTTGTTGGTGCAAAATCCACTTTAATTATCAGTAACATTTCAGCGGTGTTCTTTTAAATTTTGCCATTCCACCTTTGTTGATATATCCACCTTGCATTTTTAAAATTAGAAAGAAAAATTTTGTAGTCAGCCAGGTTAAAAGGGTCCCAAAAAATCCCTTGTTTATCCGAATAATTCAAAATTTTTTTTTTTTACTTTGGGCCAATCAGTTTTGTTCATTGGGACCTTGCACTTAAATGTGAATCGAATTTTGTAGTCAACAGGTAAATTTGGGAAGGTGCCAAAAAATCCTTTTTTATCCGAAACTTAAAATTACTTTTTTTATTTTGGGCCATACAGCTTTGATCTTGAGGCACCTTGCACTTATATGTGAATCGAAATTTTGTAGTCCCCAAGGGTGAATTGAAAGGTCCAAAAATTACCTTTTATTATCCGAATAATTACGTACGTGTTTTTTTACTTTGGGCACTACAGCTTTGTTCATTGGGGGCCCCTTGCATTTAAATGTGAATACGAAATTTTGTAGTCACCACAGGGAATTGAAAAGGTGCCAAAAAAAACCTTTATTTCCAATACTTTTCAGATACGTGTTTTTTACTTGGGGCCCACTAATTTTTGTTCATTGAGGCACTTGCACAAAGTGAATACTGCAATTTTGTGCACCACAGGGAATTGAAGGTCCCCAAAAATATTTTATTATCCGAATACATTCGATACGTGTTTTTTGCCTTTGCCCATAAATTTTGTTATGAGCACTTTGCATTAAAAAAAAAAAAAATTGTGTAAAAACGGTGAATTGATAGGTGCCAAAAAATACCTTTTAACCCGAAAAATTTAGATACTTTTTTTTTAGGGGGGAAAATCAGTTTGTTATTGGGCACCTTCCCTTAAAAATTGAATCGAATTTTTGAGTACCAAGGTGAATTGAGGGGTCCCAAAAAATACCTTTTATTATCCGAATACATTACAGAACGTTTTTTTTAACTTTGGGCACTACAGTTTTTTATTGAGGCACCTTGCATTAAATGTGAATACAGAATTTTGTATCACAAGGTGAAGAAAGGTCCAAAATCCCTTTTTTTATCCAAACATTCAGATCGTTTTTTTTTCATTTCGCACCAAAAGCTTTGTTTTTGCCCCTTGCATTAATGTAAATACCAATTTTGTAGTCACCACGGGTGAATTAAAAGGTCCCAAAAATACCTTTTATTTCCGAATAAAATTTCAGAACGTGTTTTTATTTGGCGCACCAGCTTTTTTTTTGACCCCTTGCATTTAAATTGAATCGCAATTTGTAATAAAGGTGAATTGTGGTGCCAAAAAAATTTTTTTTAACCAATACTTTTTTAAATTTTTTTTGCACTTTTCCCCAGCAATTTGGAAAGGACCGCAGTAAAAAATCCCTTTATGTGACCCAGGGAATTTTGTGGGTGCAAAAAATACCTTTTTTACCGAATCATAAGAAGGTTTTTTCATTTTGGCGCCTCACTTTTCCCCCTTTAGGCACCGGCACAAATGTAATCAGCAAAAGATCCCACCAACATGAACAGCGCAAATGTCAAAAATCGTGAACCCCCCATGGGATAATCCATTTTTGAAAACCTCTTTTTTGACAAAATGCGGGTTGGGGGGCAGAAGGCATGTTAAAAAATCAGGAGGCCAAAGAGGATGATTTTCTTGCTCTGGGCCCCGTTTCTGATGCCCCTCAGAGGCGGAGAAGGAAGCCGGTCAATCGGGAAAAAAACCGGGCGGTCGGCAACCCCCTTTCAGTACCCCCTTTTCTTGTACCCGCAGCTCCTGGATGCAGAAAGTCGGGGGACGAAGTCACCCGGTTGTTTATGATGATGAAAAAAAATTGCGGATCCCCAAAGTGGTCTTTTCACAGAATTTTCTTTTCAGCGCTTCCCCTGGACGAGGAGGAAGACATGGGGTGTGTCAGTACGGGGTTTCCCCCTCAAAAAAGGGAGGGGGCGGTCGAGAAGTCCGCATTGATTCCGCCAGCCACTCAGGCAAACCCCGCTCCTCGCTTATCGCTCAAAAAGGGGCCAGGACCTCTCAGCCTGGGCCTTCTTTGAGCAAGCCTTGATTCCCCGCGATGTCAATGCCGTTTTTTTCCGAAAAAAGCATAATAGAGGCAAAACCTTGTGGGTTTAACCCCCTAACATGTCTATCCATGCAGGGAAAAGCATAGTTGAAAAGGGGCAACAATTTGGGCCAAAAAAGGCCAGCCGACGCCGGGCCCCCCAACCACTGTCACACCCCTGTCTCCGCCTTCCTCCTCCGCCACCACCCAAAACGTTTTTCAGTGCCCATGTCTTCAGAGTCTGCGGGGTCAGCCTCCCCTTGCCCCCACCGTGCCCCCAGTACCCCCAGCACCCCAGAGACCCATCCTACCCTTCTCCTTCCGCCATTTGCCACCTGCAAACCCCTAAGCAGCCATTAGCAGCCATCCTTCTGCTCCCCCGGTTTGGGACAGAAGGAAAACACTTTAACCCAAACCATCCCAAAGCCCAAAACCCCCAATGTCGCATTGCCAGGTTTTGGCCTTGGAAAGTTTTCCCCTTTCAAACTGGTGGAAACAAAGGGTTCCGCACGTCATGGCCCTTGCCTGCCCCAATACCAGATTACGAGCAGGCTTTCTTTTCCCGAAAAGCCATCCCTGCCCGGCCAGCCATTATCAAAATTTCAAACGCGTTGTCTGCTTTTGTGGCCGAATAGTCCATCTGACCCCCGAAACAGGACTAGTAAACACCCAAGGCCCCTATTTCTTGTGACAGCTCACGGGGACTGGGGGATTTTTCTGGGGTGACGGTGGCTCTCAGGTCGGGGCAAAAGCCTTCAAAACCCCCAGGGGGTTTGGGCGGGCTCTTTCCCCCAAGGTTTGGTGGCATACGTGCCAGAGAAACCCGGCCGTGTTGAAATTAATCTGTCTTGGAGACCATCCCCACACAGGAGGGGCTGTGGAGGGTTTCCCCCAACGAGACGAGCGTGGCTGGGTGCCAAAACCTTGTGCCAGGCAAAGGGGGTGTGCGATAACGGCGAAAAATTTCTGGCCCCGCCCTTTAAAATCGGTAGGCTGGAGCACATCCCTTTCCTGGCACATGTCATGAACCTTGTCGTCCAGAAATTTCAAGACTACCCGGGGCGGGACTGCCTCTGAGGAAGGCCGAAATTAAGTTCGCCTTCCGCCGTTCGCACCCTGCTTCGTCCCGCCCTGGCTCGGGTTTCAGCGTCAATCGGCCTCCCCCTCAACCTCATTGTTGACATGGCAACACCTGGAATTTCCACCCTCCACAGCTCCAGCGATTGTGGCAGAGGCAAAGCCATTACGCATACGAATCACAGGTACAAGCACGGGGGGACCCCGGGGGTTTTGAGCCACCGAGAGTGGAGCAGGTGAAAAAGCCTGCACCATCCTTGCCAGTTTTGAAGAAGCCACCCAAAAGGTCATTTGGACAAAGCCCTTGTCAGCAGAGCATTGTGGGGATCTTAGTTCTGGAAAGACGTTGGACACCGAAACAACAGGGCCCCAGCGACGGAGGAGGGGGGAGGACACAGATGCGGACACGAGCCTTTCCTCCCAAATTTCCCCAAAGGCCCCACAGTTCACAATTCACGGCTTTATTAGGCATGGTTCGGGGGGCCAGGGGCTAGTGCAAAATGGGCCCTCAGCTTCAGGGGGCACACTCAGGCAAGTCAGGGCTGGTTGAAGCTTTTCCGGAGGGGGCGGGGAGGAGGGGTATTCCAGACACGACGTTACGGTCCCCGCCTTGGAAAGGGTTTGGCCGAATTTGAGGGGAGGAGGAAATGAGGAAGATCAGTTTGCTAGTCCCCCCCCAGAGGCTTGGGGGAAAACAAGGCTCCCTCTTCAATGAGTACGGATGTTCCATTTCCTCCAACATGTCCCCGCTTTTGGCCATCAAAATGAACAAAGTTCTGGGTGGGGCCCCCCTCCTGGGTCCCCGGGGACAAAACAAAAACCGCACTTTCCTTCCACCCACCCAAATAGGATAAAAAGTAGGAAATGTAGGAACCCTTTCTGATTTAAACTGGAGACATCTGTTTCGTCTGCTTCACGTTCCCCAAAATGTCACGGTGGAACAACATTTGCGACTGAAGGAGTAAGGGGGGCCAAGTAGCCGTTGCGGCAGCACAGCGGCAAGGGGGCCCCAATGGGTGACCTCTGGCAATCTTTATTTACACCTCACCAATGCATGAAAGCAGGGGACCATCCAAAACACAGAGACCCGTTAAGATCATGGTGAGTATAGCTTTCAAAAACCCATTTTTTTGTATTTGGGGCCGACCAATAGACTTTTGGGGATCCAAAAAGGACAAAAGGGCCGAGCTCGCTCGCCCCAATGAGGTGTTTTCCTGCCCCGCACCAGCGCATATCCCGAGCGGACCTTCGCACAGCTGGGGAGCTTACAGACAAAAAGCTCCGGCTTTCCAAAAGATAATGTGGTCGTTTGATTTCTCAAGATGAATCAGGGATGGATCTCTGTGAGTTGTGGCCCCAATTGCCCCAGGTTACCGATTATTTCCGGTTTTTACTTCACATTCCTCTTCAAACAGAAATTTTTCCTCTTTCAAAAATTTTTTTTAAAAAGACATTTTTTCTGAATTTTTTTTTCTCTTTTCCACAGTTCATTTTGCTGGTTTTGCTGTGAGGGGACTGTAAAAGAAGCAAAGTTTTTATGACAAACCCTATTCCTTTACTACTTTAATTTTGGTTCTAATGGCATTTCTTCCCCCACTTTTTAACAGTGGCTGAGAAGTCATTTTTTATAATTTTTTGGGTCATGCTGCTTTGAAATGCAGCAATACTACAGGCCCTATTATAAAAAAATGTTGTTTCTAACAGACATTTGTTTTTTCACAATTGTCCAAAGTGGCTCAAGGGTCATGCTTTGAATTTTTGGGGGCTTTTGAAATGCAGCTATACTACGGGGTCCTATTAATAAATTTTTTTTGTTTCTAACCAGACACTTGTTCCTCACAATTGTACAAAGTGGCTCAATGGTCATGCTTTGAATTTTTGGTGGCATTTTGCTGTGTTATGCAGCTATTCTACAGGTCCTATTATTAAAAAATGTTGTTTCTAACAGACATTTGTTCTTCACAATTGTCCAAAGAGGCTCAAGGGTCATGTTTTGAAATTTTGGGGCATTTTGCTGTGAATGCAGCTATTACTAACAGGTCTATTATAAAAAAATGTTGTTTTTTAACAGACATTTGTTCTTCACAATTGTCAAAAGTGGCTCATGGGTCATGTTTTGAATTTTTGGGGGCATTTTGCTGTGACATGCAGCTATACTACAGGCCCTATGATAAAAAAAAAATGTTTTTTTCTAACAGACATTTGTTCCTCACAATGTCAAGAGTGGCTCAAGGGTGATGGTGCTGTCAGAAACAGGAATAGTAGGACATGTTAATGGCACATATTGCAAAATGACTTGTTTTTGCAAGATCTTTAACAAGTATCAATTCCCCGTATTGAGACAAACCCCTTTAATGCAATTAAAAAAAGAGAAACAAAGACATGGTGGGATTCCCTCCTATTTTAAAAATGTGTTTTCTAGAATTAAACTACTAAAAAACTTGCATGTACAAAATAGCTGGTAAAAAAATTCCTCTGAATTGTACAAGGGAGGTACAGGAAAACTTGACCAGATGTAGGTTATTCAGAGGACATGGAGTATGGAGCACGGGCAGAGAACAAAGTACAGAGACCATTTCCTCCAGCACGTTGAGTAAAATGAGAAAAAGAATGCCAAGAAAAAGGGCACCTGGGTGGAACAGGAGCGTTAACCACCGTATTTGCAAGTGAAGCTCAAATTGGTCCGCACTCATACGGAGGGGCAAGCGCTACCCAGGACAGGGACAGTATATGTCCAGTGAAAATAAAATGGTGGTTGAAAAGATCCTTTTTCCGGCACTTTTTAATCTGGGGTCATGCAGGTTTGGGGGTTTATGCTGTGGCCCAGGACAGGGATAGTCAATGTCCAGTTCAACTAAAATGGTGGTTGAAAAACTCCTTTTTCCGGCACTTTTTAAATGTGGGGGTCATGCAGGTTT
This sequence comes from Phyllomedusa bahiana, assembly GCA_025379985.1. Classification (NCBI taxonomy): domain Eukaryota; kingdom Metazoa; phylum Chordata; class Amphibia; order Anura; family Hylidae; genus Phyllomedusa; species Phyllomedusa bahiana. The sequence goes on along the minus strand of JAODAL010008861.1, from coordinate 27,437 downwards.
GGGGCTCATGCTGCGTTCCAGGAAGGGGATATTCAATGTCCAGTTCAAGTAAAATGATGGTTCAAATCATACTGCCTTCTGTCACTTTTTAATTTGTGGGTGATGCAGGTTTAAGGGTCATGCTGTGGTACAAGACAGGTATAGTGAATTTTTTCTGTGGCTTTTATAACCTAAGTGTGTTGCCTAAGATGTAGCACGTATCCATTTGACTGTTGTGGATGTTAATTCCAGCTTCTCCAGCCCTGTTTGGGTGTAAGAATGAAGGTGTTGTTGCTCTCCCATAGACTTTAATGGTCATCGATCATAATCTATTATCGACTATCGACTATCTTGTCGATGATGGTCGACTATCGACCATCGACCGATGTCGATGGCCAACGTAATCGCTCAACACTAATCATGATGTGTCAGTATTATTCAGCCACTATGTAGTGGCGGTGATATGTGGTCATGGTATTATAAAAATATGGAAATTAGGGCGAAGGGGTGGCTTATTCCAGCATGGCAACGGACATCTAGAAGAAGAGCTCTGTGAAGACACCTCCTAAAACGACCCAACTAAGACTTCTGACTGCCTGATCTCAACCCCTTACCAACACATTACATCTCTGATGTCTCTGGTACCCAAATGCTGAGCTCTGTAGTGTGATTGGACCTGTTTTTCACTGCTATTTTGCTTCCCTGGCCTTCCTGCCGGAACACCGCCAGAGCTGCCATCTTGCCCACAAGGTATCACAGACCTACACATCGCTGCAACCCGCACAGAAGAACTCACTTCATGCTGGTACTCACCATCCTTCCCCTGGCTTTAGAAGAGCACTTCACTGTTAGGGAGCTGCTGGGACCAGCTCGCTAGATCTTATATAAGGGTCATTGAAAGATACACTCTGCTGGTGAGTGCAGTTTACCAGAGAGGATTGAAGGCCTGCTATAAGCACTGGAGGAGAGGTCTAGCTACCAGAAACTGAGACATACAAGCAGGTACACTGTGAGGTGTTATGGAACACCCCAGTGACTTTACCATCGCCTGCAACTCTCTAGGGCTATCTTTATACGATTTTTGTGTTGGGGGATTAATTCCTGAAGACCTCCCCATTACAAGTCCACCCTCTACCTGTTAATAGTAATAAATAGTAGTAAATCTCACAAGACTAATTCACAGACTCTATCCTGTATTACCCCACCTTGGAGTCCCCTACACTGTGGGCCATCTCTCTCTACACTAAGGCTAGGTCTACACTGCATCAGTCAACCATTTTTTTTCTAATGCATTACCTTAGTTTTTATCACGTTTTGCAAAAAAACTGCGGTCGGTTCTCATTTTTAGCCATCGGCCTGAACATTGTATTGTATGGGAAGATGACGAAAAAACTAAAGACTCCGGCGTATTATACAACATGTTGTATAATACGCCGTTGCCAGAAGACGAGCAGAGAAAAACAACCTGTGGAGACTACAGGTCGTTTTTTCTTTTGCCGTCTATGGGGCAGCCTGAATGATTGTATTTTCGGCAGTTTTAAAATCCTAAAATACGAGCGTATTGCTTTGCCGTGGAGACAGAGTCTAATAGTGGAGTAAATCTCAGAAGATTTGGATGTATGCTAACTTCTATTCTGATCTCCACCTATTATATAGCTCTGGATCCCTCTTCTTTATCCTACAGAGATCTTCTCCTTGAAAAGACCACTTCTCATTACACTAAGACCGTGTTTACCCGGCACAGGACAAATACCGGTCGGGAAATCCCAACTAGTATTTGCTATGTTTCTGGCATGCAGGGGGGTGCGGCTTTTCTTCGCGGTTTGCGGATTCAAGCCCTCGCCCTTCGCACAGACATGTTCATGTTCTGCCCGAAAATCGGGCGGAAGAATGAACATATTCTATGTTTTTTGGACCACCGGTGGTCTAAAAAACCATCCGGAGGAAAATCCGTGCAGTGAAAACAGTCTGTAAATCCAGCTGAAAAACCGGACCGTGGGGACATACCCTAATAGTGGAGTAAAAATATCACAGAGACTGTTTTTTTGCTTGTTAACTCTTCAGATTATCTTTCCATTGTCTCTTGAGTAGTCTCTTTATATTAATCCATCAAAAAAAAAAAATATCACTATTTACTATTTTGAAACATGGGTTTCACATTGAAGAAAAATAATAAATTGCATCCCACCAAACCCCTCATCTTAATCTCAAGATATCGAGAGATGTTTTCCATTTCCGACTCTTTCTCTGACATCTTCTCAGCCAGAATCAATAGATATGGAACATCAAGAGTCATAACGCACAACTGAACACTCTTCAACAATTGTTCTCATCATTTAAAGAAACATTACAAGGAAATTTCAAACAGATGATGGAATATTCAAGCATTAGCTCCTTAAAGGGAACCTGTCATAGGTTAAGCCCTCCTTGCAGAGGACAGCACAAGCTAGTGACAGTGATGCTGTTTCCAGTGCTGTGTCCCTTATTCTGTAAGATGCAGCTTCAGAGTACTTAAAGCTCAAATCTGGCAGTTCGCAGCCAGAAAAGAGTCCAGTTTATTCATGAGCAGGTATTAGCCCCACCCACCCAAGGTTTGCCCCACCCACCTGACAGTTATTCACGTTTCTACCTATTCAAAGTAATAAGTTTATAAGTTGTGAGGTGGGCGGGGCTAGCCTCAGGTGGGCAGGTCACGAATTAAACTGACTCTTTTTTCATGAAAAGCTGGACTCTTTCTGGCTGAAAACTGCCAGATTTGAGCATTAAATATACTAAAACTACAGCATCTTACAGAATAAGGGACACAGCACTGGAAACAGCATCACTGTCACTAGCTTGTGCTGTCCTCAACAAGGGGGACATATTCTGTGACAGGTTCTCTTTAAGGACTTGGTGTTTTTTTTTTTTTTTTGGGTTGACACGTTCGTTTTTATCTCCTCCGCCTTCTAAGAACCATAACTTTTTGATTTATCCATCTACATCAACATAAGGGTTTTTATTTTGTGGGACAAGATATACTTTCTAATTATGTAATTTACTGTACCATAGAATATACTGGAAAACCACAAAAAACTTCTAAGTAGAGCAAAACCTGAAAAAAAACGTATTTGCATCATGTTTACGTTTTTTTTTTACGTCATTCACTCTCCGGTATAAATTATGTGTCTTCTGTATTCTAAAGGTTGATACAAATCTGTCAATACCAAACATATATGGTTTTCATTATGTTTTGGTACTGTAAATAAATCTAAACATTTTCTATTTTAAACATTTTTGCCACAGCGTAATTTTCTGCAACCAATAACTTTTTTGAACTAACACCTATGGACTTGAGTTAGGGTGCATTTTTTATGGGCTGAATTATACATTTTATTGGTATCAGTTTGAAATACGTGCAACTTTTTTGATCAATTTTATTCCAATTTTTAGGGAACGTAAAATGACCCAAAAAACCTGCAATTTTGCCGTTTCAAAATTTTTTCTTTTATGGTGTTCAGCATATGGGATAAATTATGTTAAATTTTGATAGAACTTTTTCGGATCCAATGATATCAAACTTTTTTATTTTTTTATTTGTAAAATGGCAAAAGGGGGGATTTCAACTTTTAAGATTTTTTTTCAGTTTTAAATGTATTTTTTTCTTTTTACATGTCCAGGCCCATCTGAAGTTTGCTAGAGAGCATCTGGATGATCCAGAAGAGTATTGGGAGAATGTCATATGGTCAGATGAAACCAAAGTAGAACTGTTTGGTAGAAGCACAAGTCGTTGTGTTTGGAGGAAAGAGAATGCATCCAAAGAACACCATACCTACTGTGAAGCATCGGGGGGGTAATATCATGCTTTGGGGCTGTTTCTCTGCAGGACGACTGATTCGTGTACATGAAAGACTGAATGGGGCCATGAATCGTGAGATTTTGAGTGCAAACCTCCTTCCATCAAGGGCATTGAAGATGAAACGTGGCTGGGTCTTTCAGCATGACAATGATCCCAAGCACATCACCAGGGCAATGAAAGAGTGGCTTCGTAAGAAGCATTTCAAGGTCCTGGAGTGGCCTATCCACTCTCCAGGTCTCAACCCCATAGAAAACCTTTGAAGGGAGTTGAAAGTCCGTGTTGCCCAGCGACAGCCCCAAAATACCACTGCTCTCGAGGAGATCTGCATGGAGGAATGGGGCAACATACCAGCAAAAGTGTGTGCCAACCTTGTGAAGACTTACAGAAAATGTTGACCTCTGTCATTGCTAACAAAGGATATATAACAAAGCCCTGAGATGAACTTTTGTTATTGACCAAATACTTATTTCCCACCATAATTTACAAATCATTCTTTCCAAATCAGACAATGTGATTTTCTGGATCTGTTTTCTCATTTTGTCTCTCATAGTTGAGGTCTACCTATGATGTCAATTATAGGCCTCTCTCAACGTTTTAAGTAGTAGAACTTGCACAATTGGTGGCTGAATAATTACTTTTTTCCCACTGTATATTACTGTAGATTTTTAATAACCAGTTAGATAAATTCTATAGTTTATTATAGTAGTGTAGATACCTAATATGTGTAGTTTTTTTTGTGTGTGTAATGTATGTACAATACCATTTTTATTAAATATTTATTTTTATTTTATTTATTTTTTACACATTTTCATTTTTTTTTAACTTTTTTTTAATCCCATTAAGTTATAACTATTGCACAATTTTTTTTTACACTTAAAAATGTATTAGCATATTCATGTATGCCAATATATTACAATCTGTGTCAGTATGACAAAGGGAAAAGTCAGGTCTGCACACATTGTGCCCTGACTGCAGGCTTGTTATACAGGCAGCCCTGCCACTACTCTAGGTTCCAGGACTGATTGGGTCACCGGGAGTCCCAATCACCCGACGGAGCAGAGGAATGCCCTTCAATTATGCCACGGTCACGGACCACGGCAATCAAAGAGTTAAACGCTGGGGATCGAGGTTTCCTCCGCTTCCTGGTGCTTACAGAAACTGTTCCAGGATGGAGATTTCAACTAGTGCTCTGTTCCTAGCGCAGCTGCGGTGCTGGGAGCCGCAAAACCCCTGTTTGCTGTGACATCTTTTGGCGTCACTGCAGAATAATGACCGGCAATGCCCGGGCCAAAACACAGTGGGCAGTCCTAAAAGGGTTAATGGCTTTAGTCCATCAAAAAGCCATATATAGACTTGCTAAACCAAGACACCTTGCTCCCTCACTCCCCTGAGACGTACAGCATTTTCCTAAATCTATTTGGAATGCCTCCTATCTCCTGGACAGATGCAAGAATAGAATAATTTATCTAGACCTTTTGGCTGGTACGATGTTAAAAAAAAAATAATTTGCTACCCTCACAAAAGTCCTGAGCGACAATGGAATTAATAACCATTAGGGTTTTCCAGTTAACCTAATCATTTCAAAGGACAATTTCACAGTAGTTTGCGCAACTCCTTCATTGGCCAAGGAAGTTTTCCTCTCATGGGGTCTGATCTCTAATTCCATCAATTCCCCTTTTAAAAAAGTAGGTAACTGACCGTGATCATTACTTCAATTTGGTCCAAAAAAAACAGGTTGTAGAGATCAAGACTTAATGATTGACTGTGATGATAGGCAGTCCCTATTGTCTTCTACCTTGCTCTTCAGACTCCATAGCTCAATTGATATCTTTTATTGATTTATTATTACCTGCAGGTTTCCAGTTGGAACTTAGCCCACTCCTGGTTTCCTTCTTAGGAAACATATCTTACGGTTTAGTACTTTTCTAGCCTGTTTCCTATGTTTGTTGTTAAAAGTATTGCCGATGTGTTATCTGCCATAGTCATCTGTATTAGAATCATATACTTTATATTTCCTCATTATGTACATTTCATATCACATGTCATTTGGAAAGCATCCACAGCTATTCTCTCCATAGGTCAAGATGGGGGTTAAAATAATGTCTCTAAATGTAAGTGGACTCAGTTCTCCGTACAAATGTTCATTGGTTTGGATAGATGCTTTAAAATCAAAATCAGATGTATTGTGAATTCAAGAAATGCACTTAAAGAGAACCTGTCACATAGTTTATGGCCACCTTGCTGAGGACCTCACAAGCTAGTGACAGACATGCTGTTTCCAGCACTGTGTCCCTTATTCTGTAAGATGCTGTAGTTTTTGAGTATTTAATGCTCGAATCTGCATCTTCAGCCAGAAAAGTCATTCAAAGAGTCAGTTTTCTCAAACCCCGCCCTCCTGAGGCTAGCCCCACCCACCTCAACTGATAAACCATTACTTTGAATAGGTAGAATCATGTGAATAACTGCCAGATGGGCGGTGCTAGCCTTTGGTGGGCGGGGATAAACCTGCTCATGAATAAGATTTGAGGGGTAAATGCTCTAAAACTACAGTGTCTTACAGAGTAAGGGACACAGTGCTGGAAACAGCAGGTGTGACACTAGCTTGTGCTGTCCTCAGCAAGGGGGGCATAATCTATGTGACAGGTTCCCATTAAATGTTTTCGATTCACATACATTAAGAAATAAAAAATTACCACATTCTCTTACTGCTGCAGACTGAAAGGAAGCTGGAGTTACAATTTTTAATACAGATACTATTGTTTTTAAACTTACAGAATTTTGATAGACCCGAAGGGCAGATTTACGATTTTGCAATGTGAATTGAACTCCTCCCCATACACCTTAATTTATTTGTGCCAAAGGGAGTTTTCATTATGCCCCTGAACTCAAAAATGTATCCTTGAAGAGAATCTACATGATCCATGGGAGTATCAACATTCTAAAGAGGTAGATTACACCTTCTATTCACATTCTAAAAATACTCATTCTAGAATAGATTGATTTTTTTTAGTAGAAAAAAGAGCCCTTTTAAATATTGTAGATACAGAGATAGGGTTTATTACATGGTCAGACCATGTCCCTATAAACCTTAAATGAGCTGATACTAGATCTCACCCATTTCAGATTCCTTGGCGAATCAGCCATTTTTTATTAAAATCTCCTAGTTAAGGAAAGATAGTTAAGGAAATTCAAGATGCACTTAATCAATATTTTGTCTAGAATTCTCCCTCAGAACCCCTTCCACTGAAGCCCTGTGTGTGTGTGCACACAAGGCTGTATTTAGAGCCGGGCTAGAGAAAAAAGTAGAAGAAAAAAAAGAATTAAAGGATCTCTTAGCTAAGATTCTTAATTTAGATAAACAGCTTAAAAGTGATTAAAAGTCATTTGTCACAGCTTACTAAAGAAAAGCTCACTAACTGTAGGAATAAACTAATTTCATCAAAATAAATCCCAATTATCTCAATTGAAGTGGAACGTCTATTTACAAGGAGACCGTCCCACTAAATTATTAGCAACAAGGGTTGAAGTACTACAAGCTAGGAATAAAATTTCTCATCTCATTGCTTCAGGTAATTGCAAAATCTGTGACCCTCAACTTATTGCCAATGCCTTTACAAAATATTATCACGGCTTATTTAATCTTCAAGATGATCCAAACATGCCCTGTGTCCTACAGGATAACATTGTTTCCTTATTGAACAAAGTTAGTTTTCCTACGTTATCTGATGATCATTTAAGCCTTTTTACGCAAAAGGACATACTGGTACGTCCTGGTTGCATGTCGTTTACTGCATTCGGATATACCGGTACGTCCTGGAGAATCTGCGGGCTCACAAATGGAGCTTGTATGATCAGCACATGAAGTCAGTTGTATATTACAGCTGACTCCGTGCCCAGAACTTGCTCTGTTTGCTGCTGATTAACTCCTTAGATGCCGCAGCCAATAGCAACCGCAGCAGCTAAGGAAAAGACAGAGGGAAGGGACTCCCTCTGTCACCATCGGACTTCCCCGTGACATGATTTCCAGCTCTGATGGCTTCCCTGATAACCTGGAAGCCTAACAAAGGCTTCCAGGCTGTCCGTGACATCACCACCCTGGTAACTGACAGCTACCATGGTGATGACAGTTCCCTCACACATAACAGTACAAACATGTACAGTTAAGGTACATTGTTTTTGGATCCGTTTTGGATCCGAAAAATCGCATCCTAAAACTCATGTGCAAGCAATGTAAAATCACACTGCTCATTGCTGGGTGCATGTTTGGATCCATCTAGATGGACCCAAACACACATCTAATAACTAGTGATGAGCGATTTAATCGAGAAAATTTGAGATTAAAGCGATTTTCAGGGTCTCTGAGATCTCGATTCCCTTAAAATCGTATTAACAATCGTGATCGCGGATTCAGATCACGACATTTTCGCAGCTTCCTGTACTTTTGGCGGCCAGCCAATCAGCGCAGAGCACAAAGAGTGGTCAAGAACATCAGCAGTGGGGGGTGTAGGGATCTCATTGGCTGCTAAAAACACATTACCCTGTTTTATCAATGTCACGGCATTTCCTGCTCGCCGCCATTAGCTTCCAGACTGTGAACAGAAAGGATCACTGTCTCTCTGCTTAGCTTTTTTAAAAGCTGGCAGACAATATTTCCCAGCGTTTTTACCATGGAAAGGCTGCTAGATAGATTAATTAGGTTAGGGTACAGCAAGATTAGGCAATTCTAGACAGTATTAGTCAGAGATTTGAATACAGCTGCATTGCCCTAAACTTCCTCGGTTCAATTTCTGAGGGGGGCGCTTGGTTCAGGGGCAGCTTCTGCATCAGACACAACGTTAATCTCACATAAGAGATCACTGTTCTAAAGAGTTTTATTCTGGAAAATGTCATTCCATGGCCACAATGTCTGTGCTGCAGTGTAATATGGACAGCGAGTGTACAGAACACGTCGGAAATCAACCCTAAACAGAAATAGCTTTGATACACAGCTTTTTGGCAGAAAACTTCATTCCATTCCCTTTATTCGCATGCAGCAGGTTTTTTTTGGAGGGGACAGCCGGTGTAAAAGACCCCATTCTTCCATAAGACCCAATTTCCAAGATATTCCATAGAAAAATATCCTGTTTACAATCCTTAATGCTTGTCGCATAAGACCATATTGCTTGGCTGTTCTGTAGAAAAAAGTCAATTGCTAGACCTACTTAGCAGTTCTAAATTACATGGACTGAAGGAAGAACACTGTTGACTGGTTGTCAGAGTTGTTCCACAACATCTAATTTCATAGATATTCCGTAGAAAACATTTCTATTTCTATCCCGGTTGTCAGAAAAGAGCACATTTCTTAGATAATCAGTAGAAAAATATTCTATTTGTACTCCTGGTTATCAGTTATGGAAAGATACCACATTTCAGAGGTATTCCACAGAAAACATTTCTATTTCTACCCCTGGTTGTCAGTTGTCAGAAAAGACCACATTTCTTAGATAATCCATAGAAAAATATTCTATTTGTACTCCTGGTTGTCAGTTGTGGGAAAAGACCACATTTCAGAGATATTCCGTAGAAAACATTTCTATTTCTACCCCTGGTTGTCAGAAAGGACCACATTTCTTTGATAATCCATAGAAAATTATTCTATTTGTACTCCTGGTTGTCAGTTGTGGGAAAAGACCACATTTCAGAGATATTCCGTAGAAAAAAGTCTATTGCTAGTCCTACTTGGCTGTTGTAAATTACAAGGCCTGAAGCAAGAACACTGTTGATTCGGTGTTACAGTTCTTCCATAAGAACGCATTTCAAAGATATTCGATAGAAACAATTCTGTTTCTAATCCTAGTTGCCATTTTGAAATTTTAGTTATTTAAGAACATTTGTGATTTGCTGTCTTTGCAGTACATTTCTTCAATAAGAGACTGTGAACAAATCTTCTAGACCTTTTAAATATTTATCTTTCTAAACATGGAGCGAAGTAGAGGAGGTAAGCAAGCAAGGAGGGGGGTAGGACGTGGAGCTCAAGGCATGAGACAAGGTGTTCCTTCCAGTGATCCGGACAACACGCAAGCGAGCACATTAGCTGCAGGAATGTCAGGCCTGTCATCACTCGGTCGGTTACCTGTGAATCTCAGTAATGAACAGCGTCGCCAATCTGTTCTTCAGTGGTTAACGCAACCTGCATCCAACGGTTTTACCTCCTCTCAGTCACGGCCACCAATGTCGTCCTCATCATCGTCAGCATCAATTCAACCGGAAGCAAACGCATCCCAAATGTCAACCCATGTACAGACCACTGTGGAGAATCCATGTTCTGAAGATCTCTTTGATGACACAATGCGGTTGGGGTCAGAAGGCATTTCAAAAGGTCAAGAGGCCCAAGAGGATGATTTTGTCTGCTCCGATGCCCAATCGCTGATGCCCTCAGAGGAGGAGAAGGAAGCCGGTTCCTCTCTTTGGGCTGGACTTACCATTTTTAAGGTGTGAAAATGACAAACACAAGAGGCAAAAGGCGTGGAACCCGGTATATGTTCTCCATACCCTTTCTTAACATGAAGTTCTGCCTTTGTCAACATGCATGCACAACTACAAGAAGGGCGACATTGTTTACATTAAGGGTATGGGCACCACACAAAAAGACATGCCACCTAAATGCTATCATGGCAGGATCTACAATGTTAAACAGCATGCTCTGGGACTAATTGTCAACAAGCAGATCAATGGTAAAACCCTTGCCAAAAGAATCAACGTCTGTGTGGAGCACATTTGCCACTCCAAGAGCAGAGAGAGTTTCCTTCAACGCCTCAAGGAAAACGGAAGAAAAAGAAAGAAAAACTAAAGAAAAAGGAAGCCCAGGAGAAGGGCACCTGGGTGGAACTGGAGCATCAGCCAGTGTTACCAAGTGAAGCTCACTTCGTCCCAACTTGTGGAAAGGAACCTGAACTCCTTGAGCCCATTCCCTACGAGTTTATGGCATAATGTGACAATATCCTTTGCAAAATATTCCATTGTTGCTTAAGCATAAGGATGTAATGGTGCTGCCTAAGGCTTTTTCGAATTTTATATGGAGGGGGAAGCACTCTCGTATAGGCAGAAATTTCGCTACCCAGGTCTCGACTGTCTTCTGAGGAAGGCTCGAGGTCTTAGCTCACACTTCCAGCATTCGCACACTGATTCGGCCTGACTGTCAGCATTGCTGCGTCATCTGGACCTCTCTATAAACCGTCTGCATTTCTTCATGCAAATTTTATTGGAAGTGTCCATAAGGGCTTTTTTGCTGCTTTTGTGGCCATGCTGCTGTAAAAGATAGCGATAGTCAATGTCCTATTCAGAAAAATCTTGTTTGAAATATTCATATCTTCCTGCGAATTTTATTCTGATGGTCAATAAGGGCATCTGTGCCGGATTTGGGGTCAGGTCACTGTAAAAGACATCAATAGTAAAGGTCATATTGGAAAAAAACTTATTTCACATACTCATTTCAAATTTCAGATGCCTCAAGGCAATCAAAATGAACAGCGGTTACTGGGTGGCCACCCTCCTTGATCCACATTCCAAATCAAAAGTCAGCAATTTCCTACCACCCACTCAATTTGACAGTAGAATGCAGGAATTTGAGACCGGGCTTACTGACCACCTGCAGACATCTATCATGTCTTCTTCATGTTCTAATGTTACGGTGGAACAACGTCAGCAACATTACAGCAGTAGAATGGCAAGTAGCCGTAGCAGCAGCATTGGAAAAAATCTTGTTTGAAATAGTCAATTTCGTCTTGCAAATTTTATTCTGAGGGTCCATCTGTGCTGGTTTTGTGGTCATGATGCGGTAAAGGACAGCGATAGTCAATGTCCTATTCACTAAAATATTGGTTCATTTACTTTTTTGTTCTTGCAAATTTTATTGTGAGGATCCATAGGGGCATCTGTGCTGGTTTTTTGGTCATGCTGCGGTAAAGGAAAGCGATAGTCAATGTCCTATTCACTAAAATATTGGTTCAAATACTTATTTCTTCTTGCAAATTTTATTCTGTGTGTTCATAAGGGCATTTTTGTTGGTTTTGAGGTCAGGCTACTGTAAAAGGGATGCCAGGGGTGCCAGTAGGGCAGTACTCCTGTCAGTGGCCCTAATCAAAAAAGGGACGGTGATATGTTAAAAATAGGAATTAGTAATAGGTGGGTGCCCCATTTGATTTAGCTGCATGTGGCCATGAAACAGTTAATAGACGACTGACGGCAGCCCTGGCTCCCACCTACCCACTATAACTATGGCCCTGCCAGCTGAACTTCCTTGTTCCCCATTGGGATGTTCTTGCTGCCACCACAAATATGAAATGTTCTTGGTCTCTGGTGCAAAAAGTGCCAGTTACCACGTGCCGTTTCCAATACCGATGTTTTCTTATGTGTCACGGAGGCCCCACTGTACCTGCCGTGGCTACGCTGTCCTCATCTTTTCAGTTAGCCATTGAAAGGAATGAATTATTTTAGCCTGTGAATTTTTTTTTTGTGACTCTTAGAGCCTAATTTTCTTGACTAAGATGTACCACGTATCCAGTTTACTGTTGTGTATGTTAATTCCAGCTTCTCCTCACCTTTTTGGGTCTAAAAATTAACCTGGTCATCCTCTCCCATTGACTTTAATGTGCATCGGCGATTGATTGATATCAGAAATCGGCACAATATTTTTCAAAATCAATAATCACCTAGATCACGATTTTTTTACTGAACGCTTATCACTACTAATAACGTATGTTCAAAAGGACTTACACAATAAAAACAGTTTTTTTTAAAGCGTTACAACATAGATAAAACTTAACATGTCACAAACACTGCAAAGTGAACGCTGTTAAAAATGAAAATCACTACAAAATCACTGCCACTACTAAAAATCAGATTTAAAAGGTGATCACAAAGTCAGGTCCCCTCAAAATGGTACATATAAAAACATCAGCTCATCCAACGAAAAAAAAAAGTCTCTATACAGCTCCATACACAGAAAAAAAAAGAGTTTTAGCTCTAAGACTATGGCAATGCAAAAAACATGTTTTCTCTTTCAAATAGAAGTGTTTTTATTGTGTAAAAGCAGAAAAACATAAAAAAAAATTACAAATGGGGTATTGCTGTAATTTTATTGACCTGCTGAGTAGAACTAGCATGTCATTTGTACTGTATGGTGACCGCTGTAAAAAATAAAATAAAAAACACTACTAGGAATACTGTATTTTGTTCACCCAAAAACCCTGATTAAAAGTGATCAAGACATTAAATGAACTCCAAAATCATACCAACTAATTTCTCAAAAAATTATTACGAAATTTCTAAGCCCCCTACTTTTGTAAAAACAAAAATAAAGGCACTAAAATTATTCCAATATAAAGCAGACATATTGTAGATGCTAGTTATAAACCCTTTTGTGTGGTATAACTGTCTTAGATAGAAACATTTTTGAACTTTGAAAATTGCTAATTTTTTCACATTTTTTAAACATTTTGTTATTTTTCACAAATAAGCAAGAATTGTATAGACCAAAATTTATTACTAACCTAAAGCACAATGGGCGACATGCATGAAATTTGGTGTTAACATGCTAAATTTCATGCGCATTATACTGGCATAGAATGCGCCTGATTTATGAACCCGCTCTACAGCGGATTGGGTATACCACTTTCAAAGTAGTATGCCTGTTCCAGCAGTAATGCGCCTAGAAATGCCGTAGCAAAGCTACAAATATGTAGCTTCGCTATGGCTCTAGTGCGCCCCGCCTCCTTCGGGGTAAGTATGAACGAGGCTGCGATAGATATCCAGCTGAAAAGAAGCCAGATATCTGGCAGAGCCCTGTTCATACATGTTGCCCCATGTATCACAAGAAAACATTCTCTTCATCACATGATAGGTAAAAGTATTAAAACGTTATTACCACACAAATTGACATATATCAGATTTGAACTATGGGACTGCGTGTTTCAGTCTAAAACTGTATGGGTCCTGAAGGGGTTAAATGAAACTATAACAATTAAAGAGGTTGAGAAAACCATTAAAACTTCTAAACCTAACAAATCCCCTGGACAATGGCATCGGTCTGCCTTTTTATCCGGGGCCTGTGACTTTGATATAAAGGACATTGCCTCGAATCCTGTAGCAACAGCTTGGACTGGCCCACCACTTATCCAGTAAAACTCTCGATGGGCTCCAAGTTCGGCACTACATATCAACTGTATGTGCATCCTCATGATGCACATACAGCTGAAGCTACAGCGGAATGCAGAGCTATCGGCTTTCTGTCCTGCTGAGTACTCCCCTGCCTCCAGGAGGTCGCATTTGTATGCCTAAACCTACAGAAAAGCGGGTAGCGCAGTATAGTGACGTCATCACACTGGGATGTCGCTGTATCACCTCACCCACACAAGACATAAGCTGAAAGATCCAGCTGCACAGGTGGGGAACAGGGACAGGAAAGCAGATTTTCTTGTTTTACTTACATTAAAAAATAAACCTCAGGAGGGGTTACCGATCTTATTGGGAGGTGAGGTGTATCTACAGGGGCATATATATATATACCAAATGGTGGCTGTATACCTGCCTACCTATATAGCTATGTACTAGGGGCCTATATACCCATGCACTAGGAGTCTATTTATATACCTAACAGGGGGCCTATAAATGTACCTACCTAATGAAATGCCCATATGGTGACCTGTCTAACCGGGGGCCTATATACCTAGCTACCTACCTAATGTGGGGGCCTACATATTTACCTACCAAATGGCGGGCTTATATACCTACCTACGTTCTAGGGGGCTTATATACTTACCAAACAGGGTTCTATTTACCAGCCTAATCAATAAAGGGCCTATATGTTTACTTACCTTTTTGGGACCTATGTATTTATGAACCTAATGGAGAGCCTATATTGGTTGCTATGGGTAACAACGAAAGTCATAGACCTAGACAGTTTTCCTTCATGTCGCCCTTAGTCTCCAAAGCTAAAGAAAAATGGAAATTCTGGAAGAATCTAATTACTATTGTAAATCCTGATGTCCTTTTTAGTTCTGAGATATTGTAGATCTGTATCTTTATCAACCCATGTTAAAAGTCCGTAGACATAGAAGCATATATGATGACGTGATATTTATGGCCTTGCTTTTACTTACATAATTTGCATCTACTTTTCTTTCCTTTGACTTGATATGACTATGATGGGGTTTTTTTGTTCTGTTTTATTTTTGTTGTGTTTTATGATGTGTCTGCTATTTCTTTTGCTGATACCTTTGTTCCTATATTTATATTTGAACATTATGAAATAAACAAAAAAATTTATGATAAAAAAAGAGAAATGAGTCGTAGATAAATTATGCCATTTTTTTCTTATGCAGTTTTTCTTTCCTGCAACCCTTTGGAGCATATTTAATAAAGCAGTTAAAAAGGATGCCACTTTGTGGAAAGGGGCATGGCTTAACATGCAACACCATGTACCAAAAAAAAATGCCACAAAATTTTAGGACAATTAATGGCGCAAGGTAAGACAACTAATAAAATTTGTAAAATTAAACTAGACAGTTCTAACATGATAAAGGTGGCGCATTGTAAGACTGTTCAGTCTTAGATTATGCTGCCTAAGTAATCTGTAAAAGAAAGAGAAGCTGCTATTTTCAGTTTTACTCTAAATTGGGGAGTATTTAAATGTCGTAAATGAATTGAGTAAGTTCCATTTCAAGGAAATGTAAACTGCTCTTCCAAGATGAGTACAGTCTTAGTAAGTCAGCATCTGGACAGCACAGTAGGTTGAAAACACTGTATAGCTTTGTTTTTTGGGTTGGTTTTGAGAATTTGGGCTGCAGTACTAAGCAGTGCCACCGTTCCTTTCCCTTAGACATAGATGTCCACAACAGTACAGGCTTTGTCAGAGTCTGATACTAGAAGTGGTGTGCTGATGGACCATGCCACAACGCTGACATATGGGGCAGGGGAAGACATTTCCTTACCCCCAAGTGTGAGTAGCAGGGGCGTTGATAGTGTCCTAAAGCATCCGGGGCCTGGACCCTCTGTGTTAGGCTTTGCTCAGTAGGGCTGCATTCACACAACATTTTTCATGCCACATTGTGAACTGCGACATGTATATTTACAGAGTAAAATAATTATTTTACTATCACTAATTTTATTATTATTCCACATAGATCCTCTCCATCACCTCAGCAGACTGGGGGCCCTATTACCTATATATCTACTGAGGGGACCCTATTACCTATCTACAGAACGGGGGAACCTATTATCTATATACCTACTGGGTGACCCTATTACCTATATATCTACCTATGGGGGACATATAAACTATATACCTACCTACTGGGGAACAAATAACCTTTATACCTACCTACTGCGGAACATATAACCTTTATACCTACCTACTGGGTGACATATAACTTATATACCTAACTACTGAGGAGACATATACACCTACCTACTGGGAGGAAATCTATAAAGGAAAGATGGGTGACTCCCTATCCCCCACAGCAGCTGACTTTTCTATCATAGAAAAGCCAGTTGCTGTGGGGATGGGGTGACACCATGCTTTCTTGTATAACCCCCACGTGGAAGGGAATTATATAACCCCCCCAGTAGGTAGGAAAATATGTGCTGGAGGATTCTAAAATGCTTGTGTGGTAAATTCTGCAGAGACAAGTTGTGGCCAGGAGAAGTCATGATGGCGATCTGGCCCAGATGGAGAAGTGAAGGGAAAGTAAAGCCTCCGATTACATGACAATACATTTTTTTTTTCTCTGTAAAAATACATGCCGCAGTTCACAACGTGGCATGAAAAATGCTGTGTGAACGCAGCCCTATTGAGCAAAACGTAACACAGAAAGCCTGGGCCCCAGATGTTTTAGGACCCTAGCAACGTCCCTGATGAATAGTAACCATTATGCTTGTGCCACTGTCAAATAAAAATGGGAAGCAAAGACATAATTTGAACTGTTACAGTGTGTTATTTTGAAGGGGATAGGATAGGTATTAAATATCTGATTGCTAGGGGTTACACTGCTGGGACCCCACTGATTACTGAGACTGGAGTCCCAAGTCCCCTGTCCCTCCACACTGTGCATGTGCTGTACTTGGCTATCTTGGTCAGTCCCATAGACTTTGAATGGAGCAGTAGTGCATATGTGCGACCACTGTTTTGTTAAAACCTTTAGTACTGTATGGGTGCAATGAGGAATGACAGTGTGCTAGCGGCAACTGTTTTAGTGATTGTGTGGGTTAGACATTTATGACCTATCCTGTATAGAGAAATGTGTCTCACAGGAAAACTCCTTTCACCACCATGTTACAATCTCAGATATATTGTTGACAAAGAAGTCCTGTGCAAATTGTTGCCAAATCGGTCGCTTTCCTTCCTCTTCTCAGAGGAATTTTTTCATATGACCTAATGTATTATGTGTCAAAGCAAGGGCCAGTTGTTCCACTTCATGTGCAGTTGACAAATCAGAGGACCCCCTATTTAGAGCTATCTGTGCAAAGATTACTTTTAACTTCATTGCTTGCCAACTATCTGGAAGGACCTAATTCCTGACAGTTTTGTAGTGTGATTTTGCCATGTTATGGCATTTGATTTCAGTTAACCACAAAGATTTTGCATCTGAAATCAATTTACCGGGGTATTCTATTCTATCCTGTTATTTTGTCTTCATGTGTTTTTTTTTTTTACCGTTTTGAGCCCACCTACCCAGCTTTTAACACCTATCTAATGAATAAGTGGTAAGACTTGAATAACTTCTGTTTTTGCAATGAGTGCATGGTAAAGTGAAAGTACTATTCAGCTTCGATCCGAGCTCTGCCCTTTTGCTGTGTAGAAAGTGAACTACATCAAACAAGATCTCTCTGAACAGGAAATAAAACTAAAAAGGTTTACAGGAATGAACTGGCAATCAGGCTAGGACTGGCCCACAGGGGAATAGGGGAAACCCCTGGTGGGCCCCTGAGCATGGTAGATTTGGAGTTGTTTTTTTACTGCATATGCTGAATATGCTCAGAAGGGGGCAAAAAAGCATAGAAAGACAGGCAAGGGGCAATGAATTTACAGTTACAGTAGTCATTAACAGTAACTGTAGGGTGGGCCCCTAAAATAAACTCCAACGGTGGGCCCATAAACAGCTCAGCTGCTGGGCCCCTAGAATCAACTCCACTTGTGGTCCCTAGGCATCCCAGTCCGACACTGCTGGCAATGGTAGACTTTTTAGAAGGTTGTCTAAATATCTACTGGTATGTGTCATACGTAAGATGTAGTGAAAACTATAACTGACTTATGTGACTCTTATCTGTCTTATGGGATGTGGTTGCCAGAGACTCACCTCTGTAACATATTCTCATGAATTTAAGCAACTAATTTTGAACTGTCACAGGAAAACATGAACATTCGTATACCTTAGTTCTATTGTAACATGTGACTATATTAACATTACAACAGGAAATCCTGAAAAACACACATACAGAATACCATGAAGGCAAAGAAACCTTCATATGATAATGACAACTAAAGCAACCATTGATACTGATATGAGACAGCTATTAACAACTATTATCCCTGTTTCCCTCCGCACTTAAAAGAGGGAACATATTTTACATGAAAGAGAATGAACTACGTGTTTCCCCGATGTAAGACAGCGCTTCATTTTTTACCCCAAAAGCCCCATATGTCTTATTTTGGGGGGGTATGTCTTTATAGGGCAGGTATAGGGCCAGCTGAGACGGTATGGGGTGGCTGTGGGCGGGTAAGGGCCGCTGTAGACAGGATAGGGCCAGCTGTAGGCAGTTATAGGGCCCAGCGTGGCAGGATAGGCCAGCTGTGGCAGGTATAGGGCCAGTGTAGGCAGGTATGGGGCCCATGTGGGGCAGGATAGGGGCCACTGTAGAAGGAAAGGGGCCAGCTGTAGGCAGAAAAAACTTCCCCCCTGGCCCCCGCTGCTCCGTCTCCCGCCCCGCGCCCCCTCCTCGCTGCCCCGGGCCTCCCGCGCGCTCATCCCGGGGCAAGGAGTGATTCATCAGGCCCCCTACGTCTTACTTTCGGGGTTACATTTTAAATTAGGGACCTCCCTAAGACACCGCTACGTCTTACTATCGGGGTTGTCTTACTATCGGGGAAACACGGTAGGCAGCTCTGCTGTCACTTAAAGGAGACATGAGACTCCCTCTAAGAACTTCATCCATTGATCCATTGATATTCATCATTCCACTGATTCTTCCCTTGTTTTTAATTCTAGCCCATCCATTTATTCACTGAAAATCAGTGCCCTTAGTGGTAGCATCCGATCTGTGATGGACAAGACAAAGGGGCCCTTATGTATGAAAACATCGGTCTTAGACTTTCTTTGTTTCTCATAGAACCTTTAGAGCTCCCCCCTTTTATTTCAAATAGTGCTCTGAAAAAATGAAAGGGGGCTTGATTGGTTGCTTTTTTTGGGGAAAAAAGAAACCTTAGACCTGGACAGTTTTCATACATGTCCCCCTAAGAGGTTAGCAATGGTGAGATTCCTTGAAAGTCCTTATCAAAGGGGTTTTACCATAATGGGAAAAACCCTGACTAGTGCTCCCGCGAGCCCAACCCCTGCATGTGAATGAGGAAGGGGGACTTGCGCTTTCCTCCATTAAATTTATGGGACTTTCCAAACACAGTCGAGCACTCATAGTCGAGTCAGAATCTCCCATTGAAGTGATTGAGGCGTACAGCTGCAAGTGTCACCCTCCTTGTTCACATGCATGGCCAGAGCTGGGGATTTTACATCATGTTAAAACCACTTTAACATATCAGGTGCCGAAACAAACAGCACTTAAGTAGAAAAGTGGCTATGAATGGATCCTGAGAACTGGAGTTTTTGGAAGATCTCAAAGGTCCTCTTTTTTATGATCTATGTTTCCCAAAAGACAGAAAACATCTACTTCACTTTTTCAGTTCCTCTGTACTTTGACACGTACAACTGATTTTCACTGTACTCATTCATCTGCTGTAGCAGTTTGATAATGCAGTGTTTCAGTACATTAAAGCTCACACCCTCAGTATTGTTGTCTTGGCCTTTTTAATAAAACAAATGAATAGGTAGAAGGAACTTAACTCAAAGGCTTCTGTACAAAGGTTAGCTATTGGTGTGGTGATAATAAAATAAAGCAATAACAGTATCATTCTTTATTTGTAAAATTAGCTGTACCTGACCCCTTTCCTTCTGCTTTACTCCTTTATGCTCCATGACGTACTATTATATTAGGGGTGATTGACTATAAAAGTAGTACATGAGGTTGGTGTGGAGCTAGCTCCACTCCGTCATTTAAACCCCATCTTCTCCATCAGATTTCCAACAATATGATTGAAGGTGATAATGGTTACTAGGGCAGCCAGAAGCCAAACAATTATCTCCAGGTCTACAAAGTAAGGACGTCTATAAAGCCGTACTTAAAGTAGGGTTCAATAGAATGCCAAAAATCCCAAATGAAAATATTCCTTTAAAATCTAACCTTTAATCAATACATTTAAAAATTACATCTCTCTCAATGTCAAAACATGGGACAATTGACAGCAGCAATAACCGCTCTCTAACTTCCTCACAAGTCTCAGTGTGTAGCCTTAACTAGTGGGAACACCTTAACGGAGACACCGTCCCGAAAAGGACGACCCCAGAACAGGACAATCCCACTAGATGAAATAAGATACTAGCCTACACTACTCCTATCCCTAAGACCAATCAGAATAGGAGTGACAATGTCCAATTATATCCTATGTAGAAAAATTTACCAATCATATTCAAAGGCGGGACAGTTCAAAATACAGTAAAGATTCAGAAACGAGCTGATTGGTTGAAGCGGCAGGGACTCTCCTATGGGTTTTCTAATGCAATCTGAAATAAAACTGTACATGGCCGAAATCAAATTATAACACTACAGAAGTTGTCCCGATGTGTATATAAAACGAATAAAAAATATGGGGTAACGAAAAAAAAAAAATTAAATCAATAAATCATGTTTATTTCTTTATTTTCGTTAGCCAAGGATCAATAGTATGGGTGCAACAAAAAATAAAGAATAAACATGATTTTATTGATTTAATATTTTTTTTTTCGTTACCCCCAAAATTATTATTAGGTTTTTTATAACATCGGGACACCTTCTGTAGTGTTATAATTTGATTTCGGCCATTGTACAGTTTTATTTCAGATTGCATTAGAAAACCCATAGGAGCGTCGCTCGCTCTTCCATTGTTCAAATAACGGCGCCTCTTTTTAACTTAGCGATCACAGAGCGCGCTCAGAATTTCTTTTCCCCATAGAACTCTATGAGAAAGTAGCTCGACTCTGATTGGCTAAACTGGATGAGCCCCCGCCGCTTCAACCAATCAGCTCCCTTTCTGCATTTTACTGTATTTTTTTAACTGTCCCGCCTTTGAAAAAGATTGGTCAATTTTTCTCCATAGGATAAAAATTGGACATTGTCGTTTCTATTTGTTTGGGTAAATTTCCCTCCTCCATTGGTTATGGGGGGACTTTTTCCCGCCCCCCTTTTTCTGTTTGGCTGGTTTTATGCCGAAAAAATTTGAAAATAGCTTAAAAAATTTTAAATTTAACCTGAAATTTCCCCGGGCGTTTCTCTCTATTGAAATTCCCTATTTTGCGCCGGCCCTCGGCGAAAAACCCGCGTTGTTCGGGATTTTAACTGCTTTTTTTGTAAAAAAAAGGGTTCGGCTCTTTATTTTTTTTAATGTTTTACTTTTTAAAAAAAAAAAATCATTTTTTTTTTTTAATACTTCATGCCGCTTTGGCGCAGAGCGCCGGGGGATTTCAGAGGGGCCCATTTTCCCCAGGGGGACTATAAGGGAGAAGAAACTGGGCGCCCCCCTTGTTGGCGGGGGATACCAAGCCCCCCGGTAGCTAAAGAAAATCCCTTTTTTTCGGGTTTTTTTTCTGTTTTTGAACTGTCCCGCCTTTGATTTTGATTGGCCCCAAAATTCTCCATAGGATATAAAAAGGTCTTTTGTCGCTCCTTTTCGATTGGTTTTTTTTCCTTCAAAAGGTTAGAATGGGCCATTTTTCGCTCCTATTCTGTTTGGGTCCAAACTTCCCCCAAATGGGATATAATGAGTCCTTTGTCGCTCCTTTTTCTGATTGGTGGCTTCTGCCGCCCCAATGAGGAATAGCTTAAAAAATTTTGAATTACTGTATTTCCCGGCAATTCCTCTATTGAAATTTCCCTTTGTACCCCGGTCCCCGGGGGGACAAATGCGTTGTTCGGTTTTTTTAAACTGCTTTTTTTTGTAAAAAAGGGGTTTGGCCCCTTTTTATCTGATAATTTTTTTTACATTTAATAAAAAATAATTTTTTTATTTAATACTTCATGCCGCACGGCGGCTACCGCCAAAAATTTCAGACCCGCCATCTCTCCATAAAATATAATGGGAGAAGTAGCTCGCGCTCTGACCCTTTTTAAAGGTATTTTGAATTTTCCCCCCCGTGGTTTATGTTTGGGTTTCAAAATTTCCATAGACTAGAATGGGTCTTTGTCGCTCCTATTCTATTGGTAAATTTAGTTCTTACATTTTTTAATGGGTCCTGTTCCCCTATTCTGTTTGGGGTGAGCAAGCCAAGCCCCCCGGAAGTTTAACCAACAGCTCTTTTCAGCTTTTTTTTTTAACTGAAATTTTAAAATTATCCCCCCCCTTTTGTTTTTTGTTTGGTAAATCCCCCCCCCTAGGTTTTAAATGGTTCCTGCGCTCCTTTTTCTGTTTGGGCCCGGGGTTTTGCCGGACCAATGGAATGGGTTTTTCAAAATTTTTTGAATTACGGGAATTTCCCGGAAATTTACAATATCATAATTTATGAAAAAGCCTTTTTCTAGAGTTAGGAAAGTAAAATTTTTTTTTTTAACTATGTTTTATTTTTTAAAGTTCGGGCTCTTTTTTTGAATTTGTTTTCCCCCCTTTTAAAGGCGATTTTTTCGGAATAATACTCCTCCCGCAAAAAAGGGGAGCGCCGAGATTTCTGTAGAAAATTTCTTCTATTTTTTCCTCGCATTTTCCCAAATTCCTGTTTTCACTTCCCCCGCGGGCCGGAGCATTTAGATAAAAAAAAAAAAAACAGATCTGCCTGTCGGAGTCCCGAGCGCTGAAACTGGCCTCGTTTTTGCCGCCCTCGCCCCCGAAACATGCCTCGAATTTTTCCCCGACGCGGCTGCGTCCCCCCCCGGGAAAACCCTCCCCCCGCGCCCCCCCCGCGCCCCCCCCGCCCGCCCCTTCATGCGGGGCGAAAGCCTGAAAGTGGCGAACGCTACGTAACACTGATCCCTGCGTCCGCCCAGGGGGATTGGGGCCTGGGAGGCGCAGTAAAACCCCAAAAAAAAAAAACGGGCTTTTTAAAGTCATCTCTCCTTATGACAAAAGGGAGTAAAGGCCGTTCAAAAATAAGTGGGGGTTTCCCAAAATTTTGGGGCTTGTACCTATTAGTTATTTATTGCACATCCTGTCTATATATTTGATGTTTCCCCTTTTTTTCCCCCCAAAGGGAACTTGCTTTTTTTTTTTTTTTTTTTTGTTTTGACATTTCATTTCTTTCCTCACCCCTTTTACAGGCCAAAACCTTTTTATTTTTCCCTACATGACACTGGGGCTTTTTTTTTGTGGGAAAAAAGATGTACTTTCAAATGGTTTTATTCACTGTACTAAAAAATATACGGGGGGAAAGAGCAAAAAAAGGGGGACAAATTGTAAAATAAAATGTATTGAGCCTTTTTTTTGCAGGTTTTTTGCTTTTACACGTTCCTCTTCGGTAAATATAATGGGTTATCTGTATTCACAGTTGATGTACATCCGTAAAATACCAAACAGGCATTTTTTCCGTTATGTTTTGGTACAGAAAAAAAATTCCAAACATTTTTTATCTTCAAATTTGCCCACAAAAACCATTTTTTGCACCAATAACTATTTGCACTAAAAACCTATGGGCTCATTGAAGGGCATTTTTTGTGGTTTAAGGGGTTTTTTTTTGGGCCAGTTCCAAAAAAGAGACCTTTTTTATCAATTTAAATTTAAATTTTATAGATTGAAAAAAGAGCAAAAAAATGCAATTTTGCCGTTTTGGAATTTTTTCCATCATGGGGTTCAGTGTTGGGATAAATGATATTAATTTTTAATAATCAGACTTTTTTTAATGCGGCGAACCAAATAGTGTAACTTTTTATTTTTTTATTTTTTTTTATTTGTAAAAAAGGAGAAAATTGGTGATTTGAACTTTTTAAAAGTTTACATTAAAACATTTTTGAGGACGCTTCACCAATGGGGGGACGATCGTTAAACAGCCCAAGCTTGCATAGACAATGCATTAGGGGTAGAAGATGGCGGGTTTCCCCACTTCCGCCTGGGGGGCCCGGAATTGGGGAAATTCAAAAAAGGCAGGGGTGGAAGCCTTTTACAAGGCTTTCCCTACCATGTTCATGATCGATCCCTGCACTTCGCGGGGGACTCCCATCCAGGGAGAAACGATGCGCGGCACCATTTTTCATTCATTTTGACGCCGCGGCCACTTTTTCTGCGGGTCTAAAGGGTTAAAAAGTGCAGGCGGGTTCTATGCCCCCCCCCACGTAATCGCCGGGTTGTTAGCTGCAATTAGCTGCTAAAACCCACGGCTGTGGATGGGATCCCCGGCGCGACCGCTGCAAAGCCCTTTGCGACCCCTTGGGGGTACTCATATGTCCGGGGCGCTAAGGGGTTAAAAAAAGTTTTCTATTTATTTTTTACCCCCAAAACAGTGGCATTGAAATTTAAACTTTTTTCCCCCCAAAAATAAAAGCCCATTTGCTCAATGGAAAAGTTAACAAATTATAGGTGACGTGTAGGAACAGGGCTGCGCCAGGAGTCTTGCGTCTTTTTAGCCAAAAAACAAGCGCAGCCCTGCCCCTTATTTGAAACCCATGTCACTCCAATTCGGGCCCACTCCAATATGGCTCACTCGGGCGCCCTTTGACACTTTGTAAAGGGCCCCTTTGAGATGGGGGGCATGCGAAGGGGGTGTCGCACTACAACCTACAAACAACTTTACAGCTTAGTACGGCAAATCCATAGGGAACGGTAAACCAATTTAAAAAAAGGGTTTTCTGACCCCTGAATTGGTTTTTTGAGCTAGAATGTGTTTATAATGACCCGCAGTAGAACGGGTTCATAGTTTTTCGGCGTTTCTGCAATAATGCAGTAAAAAAAAAAGGCCCCCGGGGGAAAAAATCTACATGCCCCCCTTTGACCTTGAAAAAGTGACGAATAAAGAAAAAGCAAAATTGTTATTTCCAAAGGGCAAAAATAGGCTGTGGAATTAGGCCAGTGATTGAAAGTTTTAGCATCAAGTTAAAAAATTATATAACCCTAAGAAGTGCATTTACATGGATTGGTTCCTAAGAGTTTTTAAAGAAACATAAGCTTAAAAGGGTAGTTAACTGCACAAGAAAAAAAAGGCCCCAAAAGAAGGCCCCTTCTTCCTCTGATGAGGACCGCGGGTTTTGTCAGCTTTGTGGGAAAGCCGCGGCGCTTCTCGTTTTCCCCAGTCCCCCTTTAAAAAGCATTGAGGGGAAAACGTCAAGAAGACGAGAAGCACCGGCGTATTTTTCAACTGTTGATAATACGCCCCTGCCGAAAGACGGGAGAGAAAAGACAGCTGTTAACAGCAACCCTTTTTAGATTCTCTATGGCACCAATGACGATCGTATTGCGGCGCTTTTAAAAAACAAAAAAACGCCGGAGAACGATGTAATCCGTGTATGTGGACATAGCCTTAGTGTTGTGTGTCTATAGGTACACAACATACATGTGTGCTGAAATGTCATATCTGTTTAAAAGTTATTTCAATTATTGTGCACTAATTTTTGGAAAATAGTTGTGCTGTCAAAATGCGTGCTACTCCTCTGGATGAGTTTCTTGAAGGGGTTAATTTTCTAAATCACAGCCACTTCTTAGTGGTTTCCACTGCATTGGGATCTTGGGAATCTAAAATTGTTCTGAATTTTTTGCACACACAAAAATTCAGCGTACCTACAGAACCATGTCTATAAGGCTTCCTTCATGCCTGATCCATGTTAAAATACACAATTGGCATGGTAATAATTTTCAATTTACTTTACTAATATCAAAATATACAAAAAATGTGCACAGCCATTTCAGCTATAACCGCAACAATTTAGTAACAGGTACAACTTGTAACCCATCAGCTTTCCAAGGGTATCTAAGTATCCAGAAAAAAATGTCTATAAAATTTCTAAAATCCGTAAAGGACAGAGCCATCAGTACCTCTGTGGCCCCGAATAAGCAAATTTCAGAGGGCACACCTTGCTTGAGAAAGGAAATGTGTCCTTTGAAACATTGCTTGGTTTGGCTGCATGGAGGTGCTCTATTCTTCTATGGGCTTATGAAAAAGTAAACTTGGAGGATAATAAACATGCTTGAGGTTGTACCTGTTACTAAATTGTTGCGGTTATAGCTGAAATGGTTGTGCACATTTTTTGAATGTTTTTTATATCAGTAAAGTGAATTTAAAATTATTACCATGTCATTTGTGTGCTACAATTAGAGATGGGCGAATTGAATCTAACGAAGTGGACTTCGTTTAGAATTTCAGGAAATCTTCGGTTCTGAATGAAGTCGAAGTTTGGGGTACTTTGCGGGAAAGAAGTGTGCTTTTGATTGATAAAATGGCTGCGAGCACATGGCGTTACATTGGGCAAAGAACTCTGGGAGTAAGAAGGGCATAGCCTACATGACATGTGCAGAGATGAAGCCAATCAGAGACCGGCGGGATTCTGTGACATCACCGCACTATATAAGTCCGGCCGTAACGCTGGGAGCTCATACCGCTCTCACTGTAATGAGTAGGGAAGGTGCTGCCGTGGCTGCTTCTGTTAGCTAATACTAAAGAACTCATTTTTATATAGCGATTTTTGGGGGTGTCACAGCTTGTCTCAGAGACTGCTTCTCTTACGTTCTAATTCTGATTTTGTGGGGTATTGGAACTGAAGTCCAGTGTGTGTCCAATGCAGCTGCATATACATTTTAATGATATCTGCTCACAGCACATTGAATATCCAAGGGTTATCTAAGCCTGTTCCTGCTGTATTCATTTAAAGAAACAGCGTTTTTACAATCCAAATACCACTTCATTTTTGGTTGCTCATTTCGTTGTTCTGCTGTTGTGGTCACTAAAAGAAACGTTCTTTTTCACCGCCAAAACAGACATTTTGCCTGTAGCATAATTCACAACCGAAGGTTAATTACAAGTTTTTCTGTTGTTGTGTAGCGTAAAATACACGCCATTTTAACACGCTACAAAGCTGGTAATTTTTGGTTGCTCATTTCTTTTGCACAATTTAGATCCAGGGGTTAATTAAGCGTTGTTCTGCTGTAGTGGTCACTAAAAGAAATGTTCTTTTTCACCGCCAAAACAGACATTTTGCCTGTAGCATAATTCACAACCGAAGGTTAATTACAAGTTTTTCTGTTGTTGTGTAGCGTAAAATACACGCCTTTGTAACACGCTACAAAGCTGGTAATTTTTTGGTTGCTTATTTCTTTTGCGCAATTTAGATCCAGGAGTTAATTAAGTGTTGTTCTGGTTTTTTGGGCACTAAA